>OX578155.1:99294641-99437141 GCA_951213105.1 Amaurobius ferox
AAGGGTCTAAATTTCGCATTCCATTCTGCCATCACCCTAAACAACTTCTTCAGTCTCTATCATTTGATTTTGATAAATTCATATATCAACTTGCTTGTTCACATTCAATTCCTATTGAAGCTTTCAATCTATGGAAGTATACTACCTTATATCTACTAAAAAATTTTTTTATAAACATTAAATTAACGAAGCCTAGGTATCCTTATAAACAACTCCTTTCTGCTATCAAAGAACTACAACAACATTTTGTCATAACTTATGTAGATAAAGCTTCTAATAATTATGCCATCATTTGTAAAAAATATTATGTATCTCTGTTACAGAATTATTTAAAAAATAATCAAATTTTTAAACCCATTAATAATCAGTCTATCCACATCAAAACTAAAATGCTAAAATTATATACACAATTAAATATTAAATGTAAGTATTTTAAATTTCCTTACGTTACATTGGTTCCTAAATTCCACAAATCACCTCTCAGTTTTAGAACAGTCACTTGTGGACATAATACCTTTACCACTACTGCTAGTAAGTACTTGCTTAACTGTTTAAATCGAATTAATGAATCTCTTAAATTCAGGAATTCAGGATATTTCATTTTGAACAATAGTTTTGATTTAGTTAATCAACTTAGCAAGTTTCCACAAATTCTTGGTTTCCAAACCTATGATTTTAAAGACCTATTTAATAATATTGTCATTAAAGATTTACATAAAGTTATTATCTCTCTTTATCATGACTATATATCATCCAATCATGTTGCTTTTAATGTCAAAAATTTTCCTATGCTCTTGCACTTTGTGTTATACAACAATTATATTATCCAAGGTAATAACATTTATTTACAAACATCTGGTGTACCACAAGGTGGCTGTAGTAGTAGTATACTCGCTAACTTATATCTTTATTATCATGAATGTCATTTTAACTCTAATTCATATATTATATATAGATATGTTGACGACTTAATTTGTATTATCATTGATGATTCCTATACCATTAATATTGATTTTTACCCGTCTAACCTAGAATTAATTCCTAATGAGCCTTGCGTTAGTCAATCTGTTAATTTTTTAGACATAAAATTAGATACCCTCAACAATCATGTTATCACCAATATATATGATAAAAAAGATTCTTACAACTTCTCTATCATCAAGCTGCTATCATATCAATCTTGTAATTCTATTCAATTGTTTAGAAACATCATTTTAAACCAGCTATTTCGAATACATCGACTTTCTGATCCTCAGTTTCACTTTCTACACATCAATAAACTTAAACGCATTTGTCAAAATTACCAATATCCGGAAGTATTTGTAAATAATATTATTAATAATTTCATATATACCACGTAATAATTTTACACATGCATTCATTATCTTTGATTGGTTAACTCTTTTTTGAAAATTCACCCTTTCTTATCACCTCACTTACCACTTGGCCTGAGTCTCATACTGTTTACTATTTTCGAATGACTATTTTCCTCTTGTCCTGAATCCTATACTGATTACTATTTTTGAAAGTCTCCATACATATTATGAATCGTTCAACTGTATTCATTCCTGTGCCCACTCGCATTGACGAAGTGAGGTGAAATGCTCAGTCACTAGTGTATCTTACACGTGGTGGTGCAATGCTTGAGTTTTCCCATTTCTGTTCGAGGAGGTATTGTTTTTTTAAATTGTATAATTCAATTGATTTATTTTTTCCTTCCACTAGCCAGTAGACAGTTCCAATGGTGTTTATAGTTAAATACTATCGCCATTGTCAGAAACTGGCTATTATATCGGTTTTAATTCGAATTGTATGACTGTCCTGATGAGAATGCAATTTCGAACTAACCGCCATTTTTTGTGTAGTTTCAATTGCTTGTTCTCTATTCTTAATCTCATATCTCCTGAGCTGTTTATTATTGCCTATTCTCATATTGCCGAGTTTTATTTTTATTTACCTTTATATACTTTAATTGTGATTTTGAATCCTATTATTCTTCTATTCATCTCATCCCCCTTTCCATTGTAGTGATAAGTTACCTTCTATCCTTATCCTTAGTCTTGGCCTATAGTTACTCATTTGTAACAGATATGCTAGTGATGGGTTTTTTTGTACATACTGTAGTTTATGCATAATTTTCGATTAAAATCCTTCAATTTTTATTTATATATATATATATATATATATATATATTATATATATATATATATATATATATATATATATATATATATATATATATATATATATATATATATATATATATATATTATATATATATATATATATATATATATTATATATATATATATATATATATATATATATATATATATATATATATATATTATATATATATATATATATATATATATATATATATATATATATATATATATATATATATATTATATATATATATATATATATATATATATATATATATATTTATTTATTATATATATATATATATATATATATGTGGGGGGTATAAATAATTATTTGTTAAAAGAGCGTCAAAAGAGGGGGCGTCTTTCACAAATAGGCTGCTATTGCAAAAGCAGCTTTTCCCAATTTGGCCCTTTGCAAAAGATAATATTAGCTCTCTTGACGGAGTTCTTTTTAACAAATGTCTATTCATAATTTGTGTGTATGCACACTAGCTAAGTATTTACACATAGAAATTGACAAAAGAAACACATTATTCTCATTTTATTTTATTTATTTTATATAATGATACAAAAAATACTCGAAATCTGTAACAAGCTGTTTCTTCTGTACATAATGAACATCACAATAGCATGCTTGTATACAAGTAAACATTACAGGTGTTCAGGGGATAAAAAAAAAGAGTCTATAAATTATAGAAATGGAACATCCATATTCCATTTTCTTGAATTCGTAAATCAGTTCAAAATATGACTACATATATATTTCCATGAAACATGTATTAATTTATTATAATAATATGTGTATTTTATAAGAGTGTACACATTCATCTTCACATCACCATGAACAACAATAAGTTATAGTGCATGAAAATGAAATGAAAGATAAAGATGTTAGATTCAAACGAAGATGGTCGATAGTACCCAAAACTGACATATGATCTCCAATGACAACATAGTTTAATTTTTAGTCGCGCGAGGGCGCTGTTTCTCTTCGCTCCACAAAATTGTGACCGAGAGTCATTTAAAGATGTTATTTGTAGCTGCGGTTTAAAGGTGCAAGTTACAGATATGTTTTAATGCGGCGATTTACACCTGTTTTAAAAATATGATTTGCAGCTTTGCTTTAAAATGATTGTACCTGTGATTTACAGTTGAAATTTAAGGATATGACTTTCAGCTTTGATTTATAGCTGTAGTTTAAAGCTGTGATGTAATCACATAAGAGTAAAAAAAAAGTCAGATTGTTGGAGACGATGAGCAAAACATCTAATTGGTGTCAAATATTCTTATGTTTGTTCTAAATATTCAATATGTTAAAAAAGTCCGCCGAAAAAAAAAAAAAAACTGAAACTCTCAACTTTGCATTTATTGCTAGGTAACAATTCCTGGTAGTATCCACCATCTTGCAGCTTCAATCTGTGGCAACTAGTTTCGTTTGCATCCGGGGAACGAAGCATCTTCTATTTATGGAAAGCGTCCAAGTGTCTACTTGAATATCAGGTTGGCGTTTGCAACTGGCATGCTAACTGTGACCGCTTAGAAATTTATACATCTAGGATGAATCACGCACTCCCACGCAATGGCACATGATTACACCTGCTGAAGGAATCTCACTGATAAATATTTGATGAAAGAACATCAGTTCATTGTAATTCATAAAGTTCTGTTCTGTGACTAAAACAGAGTTCCCTGGCGGAAAAGAATGTAAACTTCATTTGGTTGCTCTTGCCAGAGAAGCTGAATGTGAGACTAAAGCAGATCACGTGATCAGAGTTCTGCACAATGGAGACGGTGGAATTAGAGTAGAATTGTATATCAGTATTTGAAAGATGAATTTCTTTCATCTTTTTGACTTGATTTGTGCACCTATTGACCAATAATCGAGATGTTCATTTTTCAAAATTTTATTCCAGATAGTACAAAACTATGTCTTTAATAAAGTTCAGATCTTGAAGACATTAAGAATGTTCCAATTGTATGTATTTTGTATTTATTTGCATAATATCACTTCAGAAAAAACTTAAACCATTCTAAACAGAGTCGAGTGGTTGTTCCTGAGTTTTATTAATGGTGAACTTGACCATTTTCCGTTGCTAGCTACGTCCTCAAGACATCATAGAATTTTAAGCGTGGTAGTAATTGGGGACTTGTAGAAGAAACACTTGTCTTGACATAATAGACATTGAAGGATCTGGCTGTGATTCTAAATATGTGTTATGATTCATATCATTTGAATTTTTAAGAAAAGGTAAAGTGAATTTATGGAGGGATAAATGTTGATCACGAACTCCAGTTTTCGTTTCGTATATAAAAAGTCATTAGCTTCCACGATCTCTCCATAAAGTGCAGATCACGTGATCGTTATTATTCAAACTAGGAATCAGTCTAACGGCCGAAAAGTTCACTTTCAGCCCTTTCCACAGAAAATCACATGACTAAAAATTAAGTGACTTGAGTCTGTGTTTCTACAATAGTGAAGCACGCCATTGGTGATGAATTACACTGATGTGAAAGGAATGTATGAAATCACGCTAAAGGTCCGTACGTCTTACACATGTACAAAATCGTTATTTTGAATGAAGCAGTTCATGTCCAAGCAGGTTTCAACACACCTTTCTCCCATTTGTAGCTCCAAGTTTGTTTAAATAAATCCACACCCAGAAGCAGCCAGTGACAGCCAAAGATGGTTAGACCACAGAATAAATACACAACCAATAAGAAACATCTAAATTCAGATTGCATCGCGTGATGTGTCAAATCATAAACGTAATTTTAACTTTGAAAAATTATTGATTAACTATAATGTAATAAAACTTCTGAAACTGCATGTCATTGTTGGCGACTGCTTATCCAACGATCAAGTTCTTTGCTGTCATGGCGTTTTCGTGATCCTTGAAGTGCGTGAAAAAAATATTTGAAAATGAGAGATGAAGAAAATGAAGTCAGAGCGATACTGGGACACAAATCAGCACATCGAAAAATATCTGGTGACTAAAAAGCGAAACAGAATTGGGGTACAGATTCACAAGTTGAAATCCTATTCTCAACAATAGAATATAAAATCACTAAATATGGCGGATTATATTTTTCTATCACAACTTTAGTCGCTACACAATCTCCGTTAACTTTATGGATGATTTTCTAATTTCACATGGACTAACCCAACCTCCAAATGCCTTTTCTAGCTCTTTACCTGCTGCCATCGTTATTCGATCCCTATTCATGGCACCAATGACTTGAATTCCAAGAGGAAGCCCTTTGTCGCCAAGTCCCATTGGGCACTGTGTCACTGGTAGACCAAGTATGTTGAAGATGACGCTGTAACCGACGTTAAATGGACGGAACAACATCTCCATGTGATACGGTGCTGTGTAGGGGTAAGTTGGATACAGAAATATGGCATCATCGCCAAGAAGCTCATTAAACTCAGCCAACAGCTCATCTCTCATTTGGAAGAATGGGTCTGCAAGTTTGACGTCGTAGTTCCTGATGTAACGGTCCAGAATGGCCAGCATGATGACTGGGAAAGTGTGCTTAGACTTGCCAGCCATAGATTTGAGGACTTCTTTCTTGAGGTTGAGACGCTTTTTGTAGCCGACAATTTCGTTGCAAACTTGCTGGTCGTTCAGGGCTTCGATGACGCACACCCAAGTTTCGACTGCGTCCTGGAGGCGTTCTTTGAAGATCTTCTGGGGCTTCTGCTCACAGATTGCTTCGAAGTGAGCAACGGCCTAGGAAAGAGATATTTCACCATTAGATATGAACTTCGTTTTGATAACAGTAAAAATTTCAACAGTAGTAATAATAGTAACAAGGGATCTTATACTTCGGAAATAGTATATAAATCTGATTGAACCACTGTCTAAATAAATGCGCAGAAAAGAGTTCTTTAATCACAACATACAAGGTTTAAAAATATTAGTCCGGTTCTGAGGTACATAAAATCCTCGTTTATCAAGATAAAAAAACAGAGCACCAGTAGCAGCAAATACAAGAACACTGTTTTTTTTTTGTTTTTCTGGGACAAGGATTCACTCGGTGTAACAAGGATTTTTACTTTTATTTAATATATGTTAATTCTATTTAAAATATAGTGCAAATATATGGTGCAAATTTATTAATTAGAAATCTGGTTTTCCGACCTAAGCAATCAGCATGATACTATTGAAAATAAATATTTTTGAAAATAAGCGCTATATTTGAATCGTAAAATTTGCATGATGTATTATCAAATATTTACGTACCACCAATCATCTTCTCGCGTACCACCAGTGGTACGTATGTACCATATGTACCATTAATTGAGAACCGCTGTTTTACACTTTAATGGTTCATCCCATGATTCAAAGCAGCGGAAGTGGCTAAGCCGGTTCAACAGCCATATTTCTAAATCAAATTGATCCAATCTCTAATGATATGGTTAACGCAGCTAACCTTATCATTTCAGATAAAATTCTTTTGCATTGTTTTCCGTTTTACTTTTTTTTTCTATTAGGCTTCTTTTCATCGGAAGTTTTAAGTAGTTTAGGATGATTTATTTCGTAGCAAGCGGTGCGCGTAATATAAAAAAATAATCTGATGTGGACAACACATGACTTTCCTTATATAATGCAATAAATTTACTACTTTTACAACAAGAAAATAGGTTTTTCTTTTAGTAGATATTTATATTTTTTCTAAGATATTGAACTGTCGTCATTTTCATTGATTTAGTGTCATTGTTATCCATTTGGCGAGATTTTCGTTAATCTGGCAACCATTTCAAAAAGTCGCCAAGTTGGCGACATTCCGCCAAATTCGGCGCCAAAATCTCGCCAAGCGTTATGGACGGAAAAATAAGTTATTCTTATAACAGATAAGTAACTATTGACATTCAAATACAAAAGTATTCCTCAAAGTATCTTTTTTCATGAATGGAACGAGCTAGATCCACGAGAATGATGTCACCCAATTTATCGCATGGTATTACATATGAAAAGTGAGCATGTATCTCAATAGGAAATATTTTTTTTTAAATTTTATATGACTTTGATAATGTTTTCGAAAAATGTCCATTATCTCGAGAACGGCTCGTGTTAGCGTTCTAAAATTTATGTCAATCGTTTTCTAATGAAAAATTACATAGGAAATGTCTATTTGCGTAACTGTATTAGCGGGTTTGATTTTTTGACGATTTTTTCAAAATTTCACTCGAAAATTTATGGGGGTTCTGAACATTCGATTGCGTATAAAAACAGGCGTCCAGTATTCACGGAATGTAATTTTTGTACCAAATTTCGTTCGAATCGGCCCATTCGTTCGTCAGTTATCGTCTCCACAGACTCACTGACACACACACACACACACACAGACATCACTTCAAAAATGTTTGATTCGTGATCAGGGATGCTTGAAACGTGCTCTCCCGTCGAGAATTCGAATTTTCGACCCCGTTACAATACTTTCTTTATACATTATGTATATAAGGAAAGTAATTACAAAGTTTGAAGCCAGCGAATGGTATTATCTAAAAGAAAAAAATTTGCATCACCGAATGTAATAAAAGTTTCTAAGAATTTGATATTAAGAATGTAGAGTTGGGATTTAGTTATTATTATTATTATTTTTTATTTTTGCATTGTTCCTTAGTTTCATGCTTGAGGGCTAAATTGCCAGCAAATTGTATAGAAGCAGACAGTGGTGGAGAAAAATAATCAACGGATTATGAACCTTATTTAGGAATGCCCCTTGTACCATGGCGTTTTGATAACTTTCCCTGCAATATATGGTAATGCATAGGAAAAGTATTGAAATCGTCAAAAATGGGAAATAGTAAAAAATAATACGTAATAAAATTTCAAAACGAATATAATATCAAGAAAGTATCCTTGTCAATTCGTGCAATTAAGCTCCATTTAAAGGATTATGGATATGAGAAAGTTATGTACTGTAAAGAAAGTTATATACCGCCTCCTCGGAAGTCCACGAAGTACATATTGGAATGATTCATTTTGTGCTAAGCGGTGCGTAACAACAAAATAAAAATATAAATAAAATAAAATACAAAATTAAATAAATAAATGAAAATAAAGTAAATAGAATAAATAAAAAAAAATAAATTAAAGTCAAGAGAAAGTAATTTAAATGTCATAATGAAAATTTGCACCACCGATTTTAATAATTGTTTTTAAGAATTTAATATTGAAAATGCAGTGCTGTATTCAGTTGTTTTTGCTTCTTTGTATTATCATGCGTGCCTGAGGTTTCCAAATTATTGCCAGCAAATTGTATAGAGGCAGACAGCAGAGAAAAAATCAGACTCTAAACTTTACATGGGTGTCTCTAATATTTTGGAATCATTTATTAAGCGCAAGACGGCTCTAAGGTCTTGGCTAGATTACTTAACCCAAAGCAGGGTTACCATGAAGGTAAAAGTAAGGTGTAAAAACTCCATTCTGAAAAAATGCCAAATATCATTTGAGAAAATCATTCACATGGCGCTGCGGGTGCGGTAGCCCATTGGTTAGCGCGCTGGAGTTGCACTCGGTAGGCCCGGGTTCGATTCCAACCGCTGCCAAAACTGCCGCCGTGTTCACGCGGAGTACGATCACGTTAAACATGTGGGTCCGTAAGTCCTTCCGAGAGGTTGGTGGTAGGGGAAGGAGGGTACGGTCCCTGTGGATGCCTCCCCCACTGGGTTGAAATGCCTATACATCTCATAACACATTTAAAAATATATTAAATGGAAAAAGTTGGTAAAAGACTATTATTTCTGGATATGACCTAAAAAGTATATGAAAGACCTAAATTTTGTGTGTGTGTGTGTGTGTGGGGGGGGGGGAGCCCTCCCCCTTGGCTACGTCCCTGGTAGAAAGATTCATTGCATTTGTCCAGGGAATAAAACTACGAACTAAACCGCCCTATTTTCAGTGATGTCTTTTGGTATGATATCTCTTGAACAAATTGAAAGAAATTTAATGATGTACGATTATTCCAATCGATGGACGTCAGTGGCATATTAGTTTCCGGGATGGACATAACTTTTTCGAAGATTTTTCAAAACTAGGAAAAAAGCTATAAAGCATAATTATGTATGAAATAGCCATGTAATGTATGGATATTTTTTATTTAAAAGTAAATGCAACCAGGGACGAAGCGAGGAAATTTTATTGGGGGGGGGGGGGTTAATGCCCCGATTTGCCGACTTATATGTGCCATGAGAAACCGAATATTATTTTCAAGGGTGGCGCCAAAGGAGGGTCCAGGGCCCCCGTCGGGGACGATATGTCCCGACGGGGAAAATTTAAACAATGGAAATTTTTAATATGATCTGAAATGACGACATGTGTACCATGAATAATCGAATATTTTGTTGTCGGCATATCACAGTGATACAATCTTTGTTTCGGATTGGCGAATTTGCCGACTTTTTCCTTTGCGTCCGACATTGTGGAGGGGGGGGGGAGGGATCACCCCCCCAGTCGTGACGTGCCTGAATGCAACCATTTATAAGACTACCATGTCATGTGCCGTTGTCAAGATATTTAGTGGGAAAAATTCGATCTCGGATCGGGTTTAAGCGCTTGTACTGTCGGGTCGGGTGAAAGTTTCGAAAAAAATTTCGCTCCATGCTGATGTTTAGTGCGTGCGAGTGCTCTTACCTTTCTCAGGGTTTTCTTCATCTCCCTGGAGACGGGTGTTCGGAATGGATACCCACCGTCGTCTTCCATGTAAAATACGCGAAGTTTCTTGATATTGACCTGCAAGGAAATAAACATAAATTACTCAGAGAAACAAAAACAGTGTATTTATTTAAAAAAAAAAATATTGCGGTGGCATTAAGTCCAATGAAGTTGAAATGGTTTTGCGTGAATAACGTTTTTCTTTCTCTCGATCCAGACTATCCGATCTACCCGAAGGTGTACGGTATCTGTTTGGACAGCTGGGACAGTGCTGTCCAATTTAGAACGGAACCAGTGGAGGCGAAATCCGCAGGGACCGTACTCTCTTGCTCTTATCACTAACGTCTCGGAAGGACTTTTAGACCCACGTATTTAACGTGTGCGTACTTCGCGTGAATACCGGGACAGTTTGGGCAGAACCGGGAATCGAACTCGAGTCGTACGAGTGCAATACCCGCGCGCTATCCACTGGGCTCAGAACAGCTAGTCCTAGAGTAATGGGGTTGGTCTCATACTTTCCATCGTCAAAAGTTACGTATAAAACAAGCATTTAATGCATATTTTTGAGCATACGTAGACTTCTATTTTAAATTTTGCCGAATTTTGCGGGCCATTTCGCAAAGAAAAAATAAGGTTCTTTTTCCTGAATTTGCGGGTCATTTCTAAAAAGTAAAGCAGATTCTTTTATTTCGAATCGTACCAAAATCTAATCAGCACCAGGGTAACTTACAAGTGACTTAGCCTATAAAATTTTATTATCAATTAGTTTTTAGTTAGAGTGGATACATACAGTGCACAGACAGACACACACAAACACGTTAAGCTAAAAATAGTTGTTTCGTGTTCGAGAGGTCTTAAAACGTGTAGACAACATACCAAAGTGACTTACCTACCAAATTTTATGAAAATCGGTCTATAAGTTTTTGAGTTAGAGTGGATACATACATTGCACAGACACACACACAGACAGACAGACATACACATAGACGTCAGGCTAAAAATGGTTTTATCGTATTCTAGAGGTCCCGAAACGTGTGGATCCGTCGAAAACTCGAGTTGCGATTTTTGACATGATTCCAATACTTCCCCTATACTACAATGTATTGTTAGGAAGTAATAATTCAAAATATTAAAAGATTGAAATTAGCTTCGCATATTCATAAATAGTACAATATTTCCAACAAAGCAAGTATAAATTTACATCTGTATCTATTGGATTTAGTGACATAAGCGTACAAAGTGTTTACATCTTTCGTAACGTTCTAATTTCTACCTGATACGCCAACCATTGACATTATACATGTCAAAAACAACGAGCAAATAAATCCCATTATCTTTCGAAATTCTTTGTCATTTATATTAACTGTCGAGGTATAAATAACTAGCTTATCTAATCTTCGATAGTTTCGAAAAATCAGGTTTTTAAATCAGTGTTCTGGCTAACATTTGTTGACTTATAATAAAATGTTTACGTAGAAGGAAAATCGAGAACTAAATTAATGCTCAAAAAAAAATTTTTTTTTTAAATAGCTTTCTAGTAAAATAATTTATTTTTTAATCGCATATATGGTCAACAATGAAAATTGGGAATTAAATTATAGCTCTGAAAATTTTACTGGTAGCTTCTTAGTAATTATTCTTATGTGAATGAACAATCACTTAATGTCTGTTTTTAATTTTATTCTGGTAGATAAATATATATGATCATTATATGAGGTAAATTGATTTTCTTACAATGAGGGAAAATATTGTAATGGGGTTAAAGATCTAAGGATTTAAATGCTTTTAGCCGTGAATACAAATCAACCATTTTTTCAATGTATGTGTGTGTGTTTCACTCTGTGCGACCGATATCTCCCAAACAAACGGGAAAAATTAATTCTAAGCAATTTACGTCATATAGTGTCGTTGTCAGTGTCTACTGTCAGTGTCACTTATAAGCAACCCAAGGGACTCTTGGAAACTGCTTGTTTAATGTTACCTGGCTTAGGGACTCATGCTTGGAGAGGGTCTCAAAATTGAAAAGGATTATTATTATTTTATTTTAAGCCCAAGGTTTTCTCAAATTTTCTTTTCAAACAAATTATTTTAAACTACCATCTTACCATTAGCCCCTCCTACATTTTCCTTTATTATTTTATGTTATTTTGAATTTTATCTTAAGTCATTTGGGTTTCAATGTTTGCGGTCTGAATAGGGTTTTAAGGTAGCATCCTCTTTTAAAGTTTCTGTATTTTGTGATTACAGGAGTTCCATACAGCCCAATGGGCTTCGATCTAAAAGCTTTCGCCTAATCTTTATTCCTTCCTCTCCCTGCTTGGGGTTTGACCTTCTAGTAATAGAAGATCAATTATTCATCACTAATCAATCAGCCAATATCAAGCAGCTGTGTGATATAGTTTATAACATTTTGGTTAACTACATTTTACACTTTCAAAACTTAAAGCTTTGATATTTCGCTCGTACATAAAATAACATAATAAAAATATATTTCTATGATAGAAGCGTACATGTAATTGTATGGATTGTTTGTTTCCACTCAACTTACTTATATTGTAATCCTATTCCATAGTGTTCAGTTTCATTTGCGTAAAAATTGTTATCAAAATGAAAGTACAGCGGACACTTAGATATTTCGTTCCATGTCTAAGATACCAAAGTGTCCGCTGAACTTTGATTTACGTAAAAATTGTTATCAAAATGAAAGTACAGCGGACACTTAGATATTTCGTTTCATGCCTAAGATACCAAAGTGTCCGCTCCGCTGTACTTTGATTTACGTAAAAATTGTTATCAAAATGAAACTAAACACTGTGGAATATGATTGTATTTGAAAATTTATTGAAGATTCGCAATCCCGACATTTATATGTCTGCTTCTATCATGAAAGTAATAGGAATTTGTATTCTACCAAGTAGCTGATCAGATATGGAACAAAATATCTCAGTAAAACTTATCTGACGCTTGCTAGAATGCAAATTCATATTATTTCCATGATATAAATTAACATATAAATATTTGTATTTGAAAGTTTAAGGGAAACTTTCCGTTCAATCATATTCCATAGTGTTCAATTCCATTTGCATAAAAATAGTTACTAAAATGAAAGTACACAAACTACCATAGAAAAATATCTGCTGCTTGTCAAAATATGGATTCATGGTACTTCCATGATAGAAGCAGACATATAAATTCCTGGACTGTGAGTCTCCACTCGACTATCTCATACAATCATATTCCACAGTGTTTATAGTTTCACTTGCATCAAAATAAAAGCACAGTGGAACCTCTTTTAACCGGCCTCCGTTTATCCGGTTCTCCGCTTAAACCGATTTCAATCTGATCTGTAAAAGTTAAAAATCGCCCTTTCTATGCTTTCTAGGAGGAGTTTTTCCTGTCTCGTGATCTGCAGATATTCTTTGGCAGGCTGTAGTGATAGTACAGTGGTTTAAATTCGACAATGACTTAGGCCTCGAAATACTCTCTGATGAAGACTGCTGTCATCCAACTTCAAGATGCAGCGTCTCATGGTGACACTGAAGATTCACAGATTCACCAAGACACTAACGAGTCCCACATAATGATGGAATGAACGATTTAGAAGTGACAATAACTGACAAAATGCCCTTGAGAAAGCAGGAATATATCAGTAAGGTGACAGCTGTTGTCACCTTACTGACATATGCCTGATTTCTTCAAAGAAGTTTTGTCTGTTATCGTTTTACAAGCAGCGGTTTTATTTCTTATGCTTTGGAAGTGGTTCTTTGTTCTGTTAAACAGCAATCAACCCCCAACTACAATAAATTTAGTGGTAAATGGCTGCATTTTGCAACCAAAATCGCTATTCAAGTTTGAAAAAATAAATAATAAAATCGAATTCCTTAAGGAAACGTAATTATAACATTAAACTATTACAGTGCATTTATATAATTTTTACTTTCTTTGCGATACATGGTAATGTATAAGCAAAGTATTGGAATCATACCGAAAATCACAACTTGAGTTTTCGACGGTTCTACACGTTTTGAGAGCTCTAGAATACGAAAAACTATTTTTAGTGTGACGTGTGTGCTTCTATCTGTCTGTATCCACTCTAACTCAAACTTATTAACCAAATTTCAAAAAATTTGGTAGGTCAGTTACACATGGGTGACCCTGGTGCTGATTTGGTTTTGGTACAATTTAGGATAAAAGAACAAACCTTTTTTTTTGCGAAATGGCCCACAAAAATGGTATGCGTCCACTCTAGCTAAAAAACTAATTTAATAAATTTCACAAAATTTGACAGATAAGTCACTTATAGGTGACCCATGTGCTGATTAGATTTTGGTACGATTCAGGAAAACATAATCTGCATTTTTTTGCAATCATTAAAATCATTACAGTCTAAAATAAAAGACAACGCATGCTCAAATGCATCCATTAAATGCTTATTAAGTAAAAACAAGACCAATCCCATTACTCTAGCATTAGCCGTTCTCGAGATATTTTAGTTTTTTTTTTTTTGCATTTTCTCTAAGCCGCCTTTGAACATACGTACAGTTGCCAAATCAAAACGAAAAATGATTTAAAAGTGCAAATACGGCATCATTTCAAATAAGTGTGCGTGTTATTTTGTGCAATAAAATTCTAATAATTCATTAAATTAAGAAATGAAGAGAAAATGAATTCAAGTCTCTAGGGAATATCATGTACTGGCCACATCAGAATTTTTAATGATAAATTATTTGCATAGTAATTCGTTTAAATACTTTTCTATCTAAAAGACCAAACGCCATGGATTTGGTATCTGTTAATCACCTCCCTTTAACCGGATTTTCTCTTAACCGATTTACTCTCACTTCAAATTAGACTGTGAAATGATGTATCCGTTTCCGATTTCGTGCCAAAGTTATTCTTTGAAAATATTCAAAATTTATTTTCTTAAGTTGGCAGCAGTTTACTGACGTCAATATATTCGGCTCATTTAGATTATCCATGTCGCAATGTATAGCGTATTTTTATCATTCCAACTCTGCAGAAGCCCCTTGGTGACATAGAAGACTGAATTTCTGCACCCTTGCTACGTGTGGGCGCGGTAGCCCAGTGGTTATCGCGCGGGAATTGCACTCGGTAGGCCCTGGTTCGATTCCCTCCGCTGCCAAAACTGCCGCCGTGTTCACACGGAGTACAATCACGTTAAACATGTGGGTCCGTAAGTCCTTCCGAGAGGTTGGTGGTAGGGGAAGGAGGGTACGGTTCCTGTGGATGTCTCCTTCACTGGGTTGCGGTCTAAATTGGGTGGCTCTTCCCGGCCGTCCAAACGGTTACCTTACACTTTTCTGGTAGGTCGGACGGTCTGGGTCTCAACAACAACAACAATCCTTGCTACATGTAATGCGGATTTTCACGTGCTATTTCCTCATGTGGAAGCTCAAGTCAGAAAGCACACGGGGAAGTTGTTACGTGTTATGCGAACATTGTGAGAAAAGGGTTAAATATTTATTAGGCAAGAGGCAGGTATGGCCATAATGTCATGGGAGATTCTTTTCGTGGAGGACTAAGTCTTTCCTCAGTTCAGATGTCACTGCCAAGTTGCATGTACCACATATTCCTTTTTGTCGAGCATGTAACTAAAATACACAACGCCAGCAAGTTATTTTTGCCATTGCAGATATCGGATATTTCATACTGACGAGATATGATGAGCGCAAAACTGGTCTTTGGCTGCTGTTATTTGAAATGGGAGTATATTCCAAATAAATATGTGATTGGAAACTCTACAGATCATTCAATCATTTGTTTTAATTATCTTTTACAAAATGATTAGTTAGTTCTTAGTCGTAGCAGATATTTTGATGTAAAATTGGATTGTTACAGTAAAAAATGGATGATTGTTTTTTTTAATTGATATTTTGATGAAATAATCGATATTCTTGGTGAAACTGAACTGTTGTCAACCGTAATATATATTTTGATATAAAGATTGATCTGGACAATCTAAGTGGATATTTTGCAACCGTAATATTTATTTTAAAGATTGATTATCCAGATCAAAGTGGATGTATGGCACTTTTAAATATATATTAAGGCTAAAGACCGATTGTCCGGGTTAAAGCGAACGGTTGTTAATTCTAATAGATATTTTAATAGAATAATTGGTTGTCTGAGCCATGTTGCATGATCTGCAACTAGGGGCGCTGTTAAAGGGGTAGGGCAAGGATTTTTAAGTTATGAATCGTAAAGAAAAATTTATATGAGAAACATATTTCCATCATTAGAACACGAATCCATAATATTTAGCCGCCTCTAAGAAATGCTTTTGATACCACCCCCCCAAGAAATTCTTGAAATGTCGTTCCTGTGAGTATAAATAATTTTGATGCAAAGATCATTTGCTTGTAGTACAGGTCAAAGTGGATGATTGGCAACCCTAATATATGTTTTGATACGAAAATCAATTGTCCGGGTTAAAGGGGAAATTAGCAATGCTAACGGATGTTGAATACAAAATTCGATTGTCAGCGAACAAAATGATGATTGGCAATCCTATTTTCGATGGGAAAGCAATGTTAAAAAGTCGACGTTTTGTAGTTTTAGTGCAGGGGGGGGGGGGGGTTCTCATTCTTCTCATATATGTTCTCATATATATGTGTACCACCAAAATTAAAGCATTTCAGTATTACCGATATAAATATTTCTTGTATATAAATCGGAACATAAACATATACACTATGTCGAAAAAAATGGCATTAAAAATACAATTGTTCTTTCTTTTGTTGAATCTAGAAGTTGACCAAAGAGTTGTTCCATCCAATAAATTTCTGTAACATGCAATACCAACAAGTTGCTATTTTCTTTTTTTCCAGAAGAAAAATAATCAGCTAATGCATTGAAAATAGATATTTTTGAAAATAAACATTACTTAAAATATTTACATTGCACAAATTATCCGCGTACCACTGGTTGTCTTTTTCATTCCAAGTTGTTTCAACTATATGATTCTAAATTAGCTGTTCCACGACGCCGCTTCGGTAGCTGTGGGGCTTAGGGCAGTAGCGCCTTTCGCTTGATTCTCGCAGTCTCCGGAGTGTGGGTTCGAGTCCCACTCGGGGCATGGTTGTCTTGTGTGAATGTTTCTGTGTATGAATGTTACTAAAACATTGTTCTGTTCTTTACTGTACTAAATTAGTATTAAATTAGTTCTTAGTATTTAGTAGTAATTAATTAGTAAACACTAATACCATACTAAAACTCTTGATGCTGTTGTTGGAGAAGTTGGTTCTGTCCTCGGTCTTAAAACTGGGCGTCTGGTCCCCGGACCACTGTGGGTATGGGGCGTTTTTTCAATTGCCCCAAGGCCCACAGACAGGGCTGGGGGTCCAGGCTTCCTTTGATAATTCCGAGGCAGAAATCTCCAAGGCCATTTTGCTGATTTCGTTTTTAATTATAGCGAATGGACTTTTCATTTTAAATTAGCGAATACAAACTTAGCAAATGCTTATACAGCCATCCATACTGAATAACTGTACTTTTACAGTCAGTGATTAATTGATTTTGCAACTTTATCAGCTATACTATATTTTAAAAAGACTTTATAAACTATTTATATTCTAAAAATTATATATATTATTATATAATAAATCGATATATTATTTATATATCGATTTATTCTAATTATAAAAAATTTGTAATTAATAAGAATAATAATTCTAAATTATAATTAATTACAAATTTATAAGTAATTTTATTATACTGTGGCTTAAATAAGTATTTTTTATTATGAAAGCCACATTTTCCAAATATCGAATTAGTTCCTTATATATTTTTTAAAAATATTTTATTTATTCCCTTCGGCTTCACCACATACTTTTTTTAGTTTATTTTCTGTAGTCCTTTGAACAGCTAAAATATTTATTGATATCATGTGTATTTGATCTGATTAGTAGTATTTATCCAGACTTCAATTGACATTTATATTATTAGTAGGCGCTAATATTAAAAATATTTTCGTTATATTATACTCAAGATTTCAGTTTTCATTCCTATTACTAGATGGCGCTACCATAATTTATTAGATTTCAGTTTTCATTCCTATTACTAGAGGGCGCTACCATAATTTATGGTAGCGCCCAACTCTAAACTCTTTTTTTTGGCCCTTTTGCAGTCAGGATGTGAGTATCGAACAAGGTTGTACTTAATTTTAAGTGATGTGTGATCTTTTTATCTTTGAATAGTATTTAATTAGTTTTATATAACACATGAGGCTTGTAAAACTTGAAGCTTCATTTTGATACTGTCGCTTTAAAATGAAAATTGCCAATTTGAAACCGTGTATGCCAAAATAAGCGGATCGTATTGCGATAGTATAAATTTGAACTGTACTTTTACAGTCAGTGATTCATTGATTTTGCAACTTTATCAGCTATATTATATATCTCTTTGTTATATTCATGTAATGCTAGTATTTTAACAAATTGGGTAAAACTTTAAACCACAATAACGGACTATATTTTGACTTATATGCTGCCAGTTTCCTGGAACATTAGTTTAAAAAAGTTCTGCGTAGTTAATTTTGATATATGTTTATAATATCATAAATTGACTAAAAACAGATGCTAAATGTTTGAAAACTAATCGGGTATCTTGTCATTGCAATTTGAGGGAAATTATCCATATCGCTTTAAAGTGAAAATTTTAATGAACTGAAGTTGTTGATGGCTGTATAAGCATTTGCTATGGGGTAATGTAAGTTTGTATTCGCTAAATTACAATAAACACTGATTATAAAATTTGAATTTTTTTCAGTAGTGACTGTTGAGCTACCCAGAAAGCGATAAGTTTCTGACCAATCGTTCTAAATCATGGCCGTGAGGATCTCAGCTGAGTACAGAATTCAGCTAATTCGAAGATGGAAAGAAAATCCGACTGGCCGTGAGGAATCCAGCCAATACAAAGATGAAAGTTTTTGCGTAGTCGTGATTCAAGTACTTTGATGCCGACGGGTCGTGAGTTCTGCCATCTGTCAGCAATGGGTCCATCAGTGAAAAGGTGGATATGTTTGAAAGTACGTAGCATACCTTTTATTTAATATAATTGCAAATACGTAGTATACTTTCAATTACATTTGAAAGTTCAGTAGAATCTTGTTGCGAGCAAATTTTGCTTTTAAAACTCGTTACTATGTAGAGATAACTATTCCCCACATATATTCATATTTTGTTTCAACAATTTAATTGTAAACATTTTCCTTTTTCGAATTTTAATTATTAAAATAGCAGATAGACATAAGTTAAAAACAACTTAGCGGTTACTGCGAAAGCAGCATTGATTTTTAAAGCTACAAATTATTTGCTTTATGCATATGAGATCACCGGAGACCCCAATAGATCTAATCTGTTCAAAATTAGTGACCATTATAATTGAGTGTTTTCAATTTCCCATAAAGTATTTATTTTTGACAACGATCAAATAGAGGTTGAAATAAATGGGAGATTGTCGACTGAGTTGATCGCTATGAAATATGACAGTTCATTTTTATCGTATATATCTTTCCGTCTATACGATAGATAGCTGTCACATGTTATAGACGTTACTACCTCCAACTCACTTATCTAATTGTGGGTGATGCAAAGACTACTAATATTTTTCATTTGTTATTTCGTATCTGGTGGAATCTATGAAGTGTTTCTTTTTGACAACTACCAGATCGAGGTTGAAATATAAAAAATTCCCAGCTAAAAGTTCATAATTTCGTCGTTAAAATGTTTCTGCTATAATTTAATTGGATTCTAAAGCCTTGCTTCAAAAATGACAACTCAAAAAAGTTTCCATCTTCAGAACTATTTCCGTTTAACATTTGAAAAATTTACACTTGTCAAAACGTCTTTATACTTGAAACAAAGTTGGAACGTCAAGGCATTCACTTAATGGATTTCGTTTGTAGTTGCGTTGTGGGCTATGTATGCAAGGCGGTTTTACGAATTAAACTTTTAAACACATTGGGCAGTTCCTGGTTTTACTATTTGAACCAAAATCAGAAGTGTAAAGTTATTGAGTTGAGCCTTGCTTAAGTGTTTTTGAGCAAAATAGTGATGTCAATATACGACTTATGCACCATATCTTGTGTTCAATCCGATTCAAATTACGTTTAGATATTACCAGCGCTAAATTTTAACGAAACCTATAAGCTCCGCAAGCATTGAATAGGTTTCAGGACTAGAAAGATCATTCAGACCATAATTAGTTTAACGATTGTTGGATCATTTTTTTACTCTGTTTTTAGTTATGTTAGGGCTGATCAGTTTGATTTATGTACGTTTTATCCCATGTTCCTAATACCTTTTTATTTCTTTATTTCATCCGTATATGAAAATTCTACACTCTGTTTTGGTGGCATTGTAGAAGTCTAAAATGTGTATACTCAAACCGTCGCAAATGACCATTTCTCAAGTGTGTAACATTTTGGCAATAAAACATCGGTGTGACTAGGGTATTAGATTTATACATTGTTTCCATAACTGTTGGAGAAACCGCCATTTTAGGAGTACTATATGCTAATTTTTAAAAAATCATACACTCAAATCGCATAAAATTGCACATGGGCAAAATTTAAAATTCAAAATCTGTAAAAACTGTTGTGCTATAAACCACTGCAAGTTAGTATTACTGACCATTCATTTATAGAAACCTTATCAAGATCAAAATTTATTAACTTCATTTTACAGCTTTTGCAATGACGTGTTTGATGTTTTGTCTGTGCATAGAACCATGTTTATTTTCGAGTTCGTGCTATTTTTGTATGTAGTATTTAATAATTGTTCCATCATATACAACTCGTGCCGTTATGAAGATTTGTAAAGGAAGTTAAGAAGGACACAACTCTGACTGATAAGAAAGTATGCTTAATGAAATCTGAAAATTGTCACTGTTGTGATAATAATAAGTGAGATATACACCCAAACCTGTTTTTGTGCGGTGGATAGGGATCGCATAAACTTCACGAGCAGCTATAAAAAAATAGTTTTCGCAACACAATTAAAAAGTAGTTTTTTTTATGGTGAATAGGAACCGCATAAAGAGTCTCACGTAGAAAATAACTCAAAACTAGGAATTGCTTTTTTAAACGAAATCAAGACACGAGGCTTGGCAGCTACTTGCAATCTCGCCAAACCTTTTGGAATCTGATTTAGAAAATACACATGCGAACATTTTTAAATATTTTATTTATACATATGTACTTATTTTACACATACAAAGCTTTTCAAAACGTATAACCGTTCTACTTCGTAGTCTGACAATAGGAATGTGAAAGCACTTTGAAGGACGTCAATTAATATTAGATTTAAAAATTAAAACACGCGTAATATTCTTTATTAAATAACTTTATTTAGCGGACTTGTCACTTGCGCAGATCAGAGACGAATAAAGAAAACCAACTCTTTGCTCCCTTCAAGTAAACTTCTTCTACCTACTCGTTAAAATAAACAAAACAAAGCATGAGACTAGTCGCCAACTATCTCATTAGCAAAAAATCAACTCTGCGACCTAACGAGACACGCAGTCCGTTTCAGGAAAACCCGAACTAACACGATGCAGATGTCCTTCAATATTTATTTGCTATCAATGCATTTTTGCTAGAATTCTATCGCAATATGCTATTGCACATTTCATTCATTTACATGGAAATTCTTGTGCGTTCAACAATTAAATTACGCGATTATAGAATTCAATACATATGTAATTGGTTGACGCAATACTTATGTATTTCATCACATTACATATCGAAAAAACTAAATGGCCGATCAGACCTACTAATTTTTTTTTTTTATTGATAACTTCGTCAATTATGTTCCAATT
Organism: Amaurobius ferox; assembly: GCA_951213105.1. Classification (NCBI taxonomy): domain Eukaryota; kingdom Metazoa; phylum Arthropoda; class Arachnida; order Araneae; family Amaurobiidae; genus Amaurobius; species Amaurobius ferox. Next base: position 99,316,312 of record OX578155.1, read on the forward strand.
TGATTGAAATTTTCATATACCGCATAAAAACAGGTTTGAGTGTATAAAGATTTGTTACAGCGGTAATCGCTCAGCGAGGTGTTCGGCCATTAACTTTGATGCTGACTGTCCCATGGACAGACTTCACCTAAACAAAAAGCCTAAAAGGAAAGTTCACTGTCAGTCCCCACGGACTGACGTCGCGCTTAACGTGTTAATTAGTGAAAATATATGCTTCGTTGGGGCATGTTAGGCCGATTAAAAATATATGCTTCGTTGGGGGTATGTTAGGTTGATTAAAAATATCAACTGATTTCCGAGACAAATAACTAGACAGATCACCAGTCAACAAGAAACGGATGCATTGTTGGGCCTTACTGCTCAGTGTTTCATTTTGAAATAACAGCTCATTTGCTACATGTTTAAAAACATGTTGATGAAATGAATGCGTTGTTCGGCCTGTTGCTCCGTGTTTCATTTTGAAATAACAGCTTATTTGTATACTTTGCTTTTTAAGCATGTTGATGAAAAGTATTTATTAGCAGTGTTTCTCAACCACCGGACCCTGGCATTCATTATTTCATTATACCAGGCAGCGGAAGTTTCTCCTGAAATTTGTCGTTTTAGAAGCATTTTTTTTTATGAATAAATAATTCATAGTGAAAATAATGTAAGGAGAAATTTATTGGTGAATGTGTCAAAAAGCTCAGGACCAGAACGCCTTCATAACATCTGTGTAGCAAATGTCAGTGACCAAGCCGCTTTTACATTGTAACTAACTGATTTCCATGGAGAATTAAAAATATTTATCCATTGTATTGTATGTCTCAATACCGTTGGTTTGAAAAAAAAGAATCTGTAAAAATCAATTTAGTCCATTTTGTTACAAAAAATTAGAGTAGCAGTGATTTAGAAAGTTGACTGTTATGCAAGTATTTTAGTGAAAGACAAGGCAGTGTATGTTTGTCATTAGAATCTTGCATTATATATTTAATATAGTTAGGCAAGTTGACAGGAGTTTTGGACTGTGTTTGAGCTTACAAATTTGAGGAATTTGCCATTTGTAGCATCTAGAATTTTAAAGCATTTTTACATTATTAAAATTTCTATGTGTGTTATTAGTATCCCAGAATATTTCTGAGTGAACAAAATTAAAATATGACAGATAAATTTTACTCTGTGATTCTTAAACGAATGAAATAAGTATATATAATGCTTTTAAAATTTGTGTAAATCCCCTTTTCACATGCAGGTTCTTATCACTCAAAGTACAGTAAAGTAGCCATGCCCAATAAAAAAATCTGATGTGGGCAACACATGACTTTCCTTATATAATGCAATAAATTTACTACTTTAACATTTTTTTAATTGAAATTCTTATAGTAGATACTTATATTCTTTCAAAGATATTGAATTTTCTTGAATGAGGCGACATTCCGTTAAATTTGTCGCCTAAATATCGCCAAGCGTTATGGACGGATAAATGACTATTGGCGTTCAAATGTATTACTCAAAGTATCTTTTCTAGTGAATGGAACGAATTAGATATTCGAATTTTCGACCCCCGTCACAATACTTCCTTAATAAAGAAAGTAATAAAAGCAATTGCAGAGCCCTTAGAGGAGAAATCAAAATAGCATACTAAACATCAAAGCGAGATAAACGAAAAAAAGGCAATAATAAAGCTACTGAGTAGGAATCTGTAATAAAACTGTTACAGAAAGACATTTATTTTACACTGCGGTTATTGGCGAATTGTTGTCCTTTTCAGGATTGTACTTTGAAAAATAAACATTTTTAAAGCTAATTTTATTGGTGGAACTTTGCTTACTGCTACAGTGCTTAATAGCAAGTAAACGATAATGTAGAGTGATATAATTTACTTCAAAGTCATATAAATCTCAATTCATATCAAATTAAACCTAAAGTAGGCTTCAAATATTTGCTTATAATTTTACTGATAAACATAATAAATTTGATATAATTGATAGAAGTAAATCGCAACTTGCATCCTTGCATTGTGTAATCTGAATATGACAGAAATGCATTATATTCGTCCTAGTGACATGTTTCATTCGGTAAAGGAAGTGTTGCAGTTTTGTTTAATTGAGGAAGTACTGTTTTTCTCAAAATGTTCGAATTCAAGATTTTAGCAGATATGTACTCTTTTAACACCTCCTGAATCAATTTTGAAAACTTTTTGAAAGATATCCACTTGCCTCTGTAAGATGTGGATGAATGTTCTCATATGGATAAAAGTATTTAATGTTAGTTGAAAATCTTGTTTTAGAAACCTACTTAGTGGTTTAAACTTTAAAACTGTAGTTAATGTTTTTGAAAGAATTATTATCCGTTAATAACATTCAAATACTGCAGAAAATAAAGTATTATCCTAAGAATAATTGCTGTTCTGGAACGATTTTGAAATGTTCTAGCATTCTGAAAATTCAATAATTGAAAACAATTCAAAGCAAGATGAAATAAATATCAAGTTGCTTAAATCAATGAAAGACAGTTAAAATACTTCAATTTAATCCAACTTTCTTATGCTGTTAAGAACCTTCTAAACCTTATTTGCTTTTCAAAACAGTTGTTACAGCTGAAATTATGCGATATGCAACTATTGCTAGTAATTGAAGTTTGGATTAATTGCATAGGAATGCAAGCAGAAGTTTAAATCTCAGTTGATAACAAAATTTAAGGTTTCTGCAAAAAATTCTACTATCGATATTTTTAGCGTCTCTATATTCAAAAAATAAAAGTTGTGTTAAAGTAATTCATGCATTTAAAACTTCGTTTAAGGAATAGAAAATATAATAAAATTATAGATCACTTTGTACTACAATCATTCTCAATGTAAAATTTATAGGTACAGTGCACCCTTAATTATAAAACTTTTAAAATTAAATAACGCAAACCTCAGCTTTCTATAATGCTTACATAAGCTGGTAACTTGTGTTTAAGACAAGTACTGGATTTTTTCATGATTTGCCAACTTATCTTTTGTACAAAATTTCGTGTATTTTGAAAGTTCCTCTGTTCTATTTTCAATAAATTGTTTTCAGGATTTTGAGTAAATATTTTTTGGGATGCAAACATGAAATTTAAAATTCTGCATAGAAAAAATTTAGAACACTAAATTGGCTCAGCAGCTAATCTTAACGTAAATGTGATCAGTATGTAGACACACATTTCAGTAAAAGTGCATTACAAAACTTAAGGTTCTTAAAGGTTGCGCAATCAGCCCGGCAACCAATGAAGAAGTTGTCAACGTGACGTCATGGGAATTAATAGAGCTCTACTACAGGCTGACTTATCAAGCATTTTGAAGCCCATAGGGTTCTATACTACAGTTACAGAAAGTTTAGCTTGCAGTTACTTAGCTCGCACAAGTATGCTCTAGTACCGGGTATCCAATTATTTATTAGCCATTGTTTTATTCCTTCTTCGTTTCTAGGAAAGCGAAATAACCTAAAACCCTTTCTAAAATGATTAGAGCAGTTCGGTGCAGAACAACCACTCATAATTATTTCAATTATACTTCTTAAAGTGAAAATACGAATAGAGCTAATGGATTCCAGCTAAGGTGGGCTTCAATATGCTTGATGAGTCAGCTCGTATATAGAAGAGCCTTAGGAATTATTCTTCATTCCTGATGTCACGATCCAGAGTAAACTTTGAGAGGCGTTGCAAAACCTACACCTATTATTATAGTTTAATATTTTGACGTGGCAATATCCAGGCGTAAACAACTTGCACACAGAATCTTGTCTGACGTCAGAGTAAGATGATAATTGCAATTAACAAATTTGGCCTCTCTTGACAATCGGAGAACAAAAATGCTCGCGTTCTAGATTCCCATGTCATATGTGCAGAACCAGGTAAAAATAAGCCAGTCATACCCCGAGATGAGCACCCCCCCTGACAAAACACCCATAGATACTAAAAAAAAACTGGGTAAATACCACACGTTGTGGCCAGATGTCTATTTGATCCAAACTAAGAACATATTTATTGATCATAGTACAAGTGGTCATAATTTGAATGTGTTTGTTCTCTAGCTAAAAAGAAAGTTTTGCATAATTCCATATTAATTAGCCGAGTAACTTCCGCGAACAATATCAAAATAGCTAAAAATTCGATAATTTTAAACGCATCCCAATTCTGGCTATTTTCTTTTCTTTTAAGTTTAGTATTATATAAACGGTTTCGGCCAGCAAATTTGCATAATAAAATATTTATGGGAATGTCGCAAGAATATAGCAAGCCTTTACTTATGAAATGGTAAGCTGCAACTTGTATTTGCCAAATTTTATTGTTGTCCAAGTCCCATTATGGGAATATTGAAAATACTTTTTTCCTTGGAAGAGGAGATAATCGGACATTTACGAAGCCGAGTTTTGACCATGTGGAAGTTTGTGATAGATATGTGTCAAAATGTTTGAACTAAAAATAAACTTCATGGGTGTAATTTTTGTATCCTGAATAAATTTCAAAGATACGTTCGATCTTTATTCAGAACAGGTAAATAGCTTTCCAGCTGTCTGAGACACAAAGCAATCAGATATTCTATGCACAATTCAGAACATTTCTTTTATTCCATCAAATAACGGTGTTAACTATAAGCCTCCTTATCCGATGAGAAGTTTAATGTCTGGAAACTCGACAAGTTTGTGATATTTCGGTAAATTTGTTGCAAGAGCATTTCACTCAAACCTCACCATATTGGCAGTTTATCATGTTTAATAATATTGATACAGCCACATTTCAACACCACAAGCAAAAAAAAAGTAAGTTTGTAATTCTATTCATTTTACAGGTCTTCTTGGAATAATTGATTGTGCTGAAGTCTTTTCTTGACAGAAATTGTTTCAACGGACAAGTTCCCACTGCAGTTTGATGTTTTGGATGAGAAAGTTGCTCAGAACTGCAGCTTCAAATACTTCAGATTGCAAACAAGACTTTGACGAGCTATCTATTAAAGAATTGAACCATTGCTTGTTTAAAGAATGCGCATTTTATAAAGATCCTGCAATAAATGCAATGGTGAATTTAACATTGTAATAGTGCAATATAATTATACATATAAGTAACTTCATTAAAGTAGGTTTAAGTGTACTTTGGTTTAGCGAAATGTTGTCGACAAATGCAGGTGCAAATTTGTAATGTTAAGTCGGACTTAAATTTCGCAAAATTTTCCATTCGTCATATCGAGAAAACGCAGATTACTTTCCCTTATATATTTAATACAAATAAATCATTGCCCATGTTATCGCACCGTCTTAATTAACTTGCCAGCACAATATCATGATAATGTAACATATTCGAATTTTATGGTCTTTCCGAGTCAAACCGTTGTACGATGTTTCATTTAAATTACGTAATTGCATAAAAACGCAAGTTATAAACTCTGTAGATGCGATCTTAAGGACGAAAGAAGTATTTGGACCGAAATTTTGTACAAATATTACAATTGATGAATATTGAAACCTTGAGAGCATTATGAGGATTATAATCCGATAAAGCATATACAGATAACTGTAAACTGATGCAGAATTATATAGGAATAGTTCATCTATTACCCAGACCGTCCAACTCACTCAAAGAGAATATAGTAGTATAAGCTATATTGTATTAATGTATCTTTCTTGCACAGTTTAAACTTCTAATACAAAAAAAAATTTCTTTTTTGCGATCCTCTACAATCACGAGAGCCTAAGACGTCGCTTGGCCATCTAGAAACTGTCTAGTAAAAACATTATTTCATAACTTCGGGACAAATTTCTGAATATCTAACTGTTTTTAATTGTGATTTATACTTGAAGCAATTGATTTTTGAATGCATGGATTAAATTTCTCGAGTAGTTTTAAAACTTCACTAGCAGATAGATCAACGGTTGATCGTGATTTTAAAATTTGGTAATTCTAAATAATCCTTTTCTTCAAAAATTGATTAAATTGTCTAATTTTTAATTCCCTTAAATAGTTAAATTTTGATAGCGATAACAGAGATTGTTATTTATCTGCAATGGCAAATCTGAAAAATAAAACGCCATTGTCCCATTTATAAACTTACCCAATTTACTAAACTTACAACCAAAAAGTAGCGAGAGTTATACCCGTACCATTTTTATTCTATTGTAGCAGTATAAACATTTTAAAAATAGTGTATATATAATGTATTTAAATTTAGCTTATTCCATGCATATCATCTGCCGTTTTATTTACGTAACTTAATTTTTTTTTTTTTTTATTACGCTTAAAATCAATGTGTTATTTGATGGTTTTAATGTAGACTCTGTAACACTTCAAATTTTGCTATTGAAACGACAAATTTAATCTCATCTAGTTTCTTTTTATTTTTAAAAAGCCTAAAAGCATTTATATAATCAATATTCTGTCTAACTGCCTGAGCTATAACTATGGATCTCGAGGTATTAGATAGATAGAAAAACTAGGATTATATAACATAGGTTGGTTTATCCATTGGGATAAAGTACTGTAGGGCTGGTATATATGTCTATGATGTCACGATAAAAAAATTGTATTGCGGCTATTTTTCATAATATAGTTTTAATCGTATAAGAAAGTGAAAATTGTCGAGTAATCGATTTTTCGGATTACCGTTTTACTGCATTTGTTTATGCAAAACCTTTCATGGAAATTCACTCGAGGTTTTAAAAAACTTCGGGGGGGGGGGGGGGTGTTATCTGGAAATCAATACGTTAAAATTCTCTATTTTCTAGTAGCAACCCAGGTAACAAACACCTTGGACCGTTCATAAAGTTGTTTTCTCTCCCGACCGCCGGGGTTGGCCCTTCAACCAAGGTCGAGCCAGTGATTGGCCTTCACTTTCAGACAGAAAACGCTAGCCGGGGATCGAGCTCGAGAGGTCACCAACCTCCTCTAAAATTTCAGGTAGAAGAAATATCAAAGTCCAAGGTCAATTCTCGTTCTTAGCGATGTGGTTACCCACAAAATATTGCAATGTTTAAAGCGAAAGAAAAGGAAAACTGAAGATAAGGCGGCGGAAGGGATTTGTTGCTAGGGGCTTGGGCAACTCTTTTTAGCGCGTCCAGAGGAAGTCTTCTATCGCTGTTTAAGATTTCTATATTTTCGAAATGTTTAATTCAAATAAAAAATCTTTAATGTGTCTGTATCTTTCTCAGATTCAGTCACTGAATCTATCTACTTGTAGTATCCCGAAAATTTTTGAGGCCCCATCTGAACAATAAATGCAGTAAAATGTCAGAAATATCGATTATACGACAATTTATTTATGTTGCTTACAAGTTAAAATAAAAAGACAAATCCGTATTTATATTTTAGGTACTGACCCCCCAGTCAACACTATTTTTTTTTTTGGGGGGGGATTTTTATGATATAAAAATTTTCCCATGCCCGAAATAATTCCAGTAATCCGATCCTGGTTGTATAACTATAGTTTATCTATTTAATGCCTAAAGATCCAGGCAGAAAAAAAGAATAATAGTTAAAAGAATTTGCATAAGCCTAGGTCCATTAAATTATCCTGGAATCACAAAATACAGAAATTATTAGAAATTAAAACAAATACGAAATGCTACAGAACCTACATTAAAACCACAAAAGGAGTCAACACAGTGGGTATAGTATCATGATATCAATGTCCTCAACTACAATTCTGTAAAAATGTCGCTGCCAAAACATTCTAAAGAGAACTGTAAATTGATATACAAATGACTCATGATAGAATGCAGAATTAGTTTTTTTTTTTTATATAACATTGGATTAGCTATAATGCACTAGTCAGTCTTTAGATTTTTCTTGCATTTTTAATAACAATAATGCACAAAATTTGAAGTCTAATTTTCAGACCCCATTGGTCGCTTGAACTCTTTGACCCTCGAAACGCTTGGGTTATACACTATGGACAGAACCAAACTGACCATGATTTACCTCTTTGGGGGATTAAAATACGAAGCTTCGAAAAATTGACTCCATTCTGAAAAATAAATGATTCCATCGGAAGTATGTTTGCCGCCCCGCGAAAAGATTCATTTTTGCATTAATAGCACTCATTTGGCTTGTTGGCTGGGATAAGAAAGTTGCCAATTATTTAAATTCCATTCAAATATTCAAGAATTTTTTTTTTTTTTTTCTCTCTAGAATGCTAATAAGGAGTTCAAAATGTTTTTTTAAAAAAAATATTTTAGTTCCCCTAGAAGAATGTCTACCCCAAGCCTCAGTTAGCCTATGTCCGGTCCTGTATCTCCCCTCCACACACACTCCTCCCCCCCCCCCTTTGGAGACCAAGAAGAGTAAAACTTTGTATGTATAGTACTGACTACTGAATAGAACCTGGCAGGGCCAATTTCCGATTAAAAACGACTATTTTCGACATTAAGCACTATGAATTGTTAAACAAAATAAAACTTCAAAATTTACAACTTTATTTTTTAAATGAATATTAGCTTCCCTGTCTTTGATAGGCTCAAATAAAATGGTTTAAAAAAATGGGACTTTAACCCATCTTTGATTTGCTACGTGTGGTGGAACTGGGCTTCCTGACCCAGGGTCACATCATTTACAATTTCCACAATCACTTTGGTAAAGGAAAGGGATCCAATTGCAATTTTTTTTTTTTTTTCATTTTTATATATTAATTTCAAACAATATTATAAACTGTTAAAGAAATATATGTCGAGTTCTTTTGACACTGTTACGTATATAAAAACACAGTTTTCCCCAACCAACCACATTGATATTAATGCAGTTTTAATCATAACGCCTTTTTCGGGGGTGGGGCACCTATAATTTTAAGCTCCTAGCACTTGGTTCAGTAGCTTTAACAGAAATATTTTATGAACTTTAATCGCTTCTTGGAGGTTATGATTCCCTCCTCCTCCCCCCCTTGGCAACGACACTTCCTCGAGCATTTTGAGAAATACATCTAGCTTCGTCCATGTGATGACTGCCTCGTATATACATCAACATAATTTCAGCCTTCTTCAGTTTGTTATTAACATAGTTATGATTAAAATTTCCCGTCCCCCCCCCCCCCCCTTCTAAAATTCGAGAGTGGTAGTCCCCGGGGAAAAGAGCATTAAAAAAACAGCTCTGCCCACGATATCAAATCCCTCAAGAAAAAAAAGTCTACATTAAACACGTCCATACTATTAAGAAAATAAAAATGCTTCTAGTCCCAGTTTTTTCTAGCCTTATAAACCCATACATTTTATTGGACTCGATTTTATAAGCATGCCCCCCCCCCCCTTTCTGCAAGGAACATATAATATATATATATATATTAAAAAAACTCACAGAGAAAAACATTATTTATGTATTTTAACTTTCGTATATTTCGTTCTTTTCTGTGCCTTCCGCCGCTCCAATAATAATAAAATCAAATTCACTCGTTTGCTGGTCATAGGCGGATGATGCCTTTGCAATGTCTCTTAGAAATTTATTTTTCTATAAGCTGATTTAAACGATCCAAAAATTAAATACTTTCTTTCATTCTAGATGCCCGAAATGGATAAATCCATAATGAAAAAAGTCTCTTTCTCATTGTTTCCAGAAATGATTTGCATAATTTTTTTTTTTAGGTATCTTCATATCTTATTCATTCGTACCTAAAAATGGAAGTAAATAAAAGTAGTGCATAATTAAAATTCAGTACACCAAGCAATTACAATGACTTCAAGAAAAAATACATTGGAATAACTGAAATAAATAAATAAACACTTCGCAAAGAGATTTGAACTCAGTTTGAGGTGAATGCACCATTTTCAAAGCTTCCCGTTATTTATATCGCTGACTGCACTTTTAGTCATGGAGGTAAAAAAGTAAGAAGTTACATCATGATGAGAGAATACCAATATCATTCGGGTCAATCATTTAGGTGGCGCTACGATAAGATAAGCGCTCCTGCATTGTATATATTTCTAAAGTGAAAGAATTAACACATTTATTTAAACTACCAATTTTGTAGAAATAATTTAGTACTCCCCCCCCCCAAATGCAAATATTCAAAATTAGTTTACCTTTCAATTTATTTTTATCTTCCTGTGAAAATATACTGCTTAATTATACTGATTGTCAGGAAATATTAATTAAAAGTACATGTACTCAATACTATGCCACTTTTTTGTGTAAAATGGAAACAAAGCGTGCTTTACTAACCCTAGTGACACCTATATATAAGCGTTTCATCCATAGGAGTTTTACCACCTTCTCTCTAAAATCATGGAGTTAGTGTTACATAAGTAAAAATCTGATGTGGACAACACATGACTTTCCTTATATAATGCAATAAATTTACTACTTTTACAGTAAAAAAATAGGTTTTTCTTATAGTAGATACTAATATTCGTTCCAAGATATTGAATTTTCTTCAATTTGTCGTCATTTTCGTTAATTTGGCGACATTCCTCTAAATTCGTCGCCAAAATCTCGCCAAGCGTTATGGACAGAGAAATAAATTATTCTTACAGCGGATAAATACAAAAGTATGTTTTCTCGTGAATGGAACGTGTTAGATCCACGAGAATGATGTCACCCAATTTATCGTATGATATTACATATGAAAAGTGAACATGTTTCTTGACAGTTAATATATAATTTTTTTATTTATGGGATTTTTTGATAAATTTATTTGAAAAATGTGCAATATCTCGAAAACGGTTCATGTCGATCGTTTTCTAAGAAAAAATTACATTAGAAATGTCAATTTGCGTAACTTTATTAAAGGTTTTGATTTTTTGATGAATTTTTTTTCAAAATTTCACTCGACAATTTAGGGGGTTCTGAGCATTTGATTACGTTTAAAAGCAATAGGCTTCCAGTATTCACGAATTGTGATTTTTGTACCAAATTTCATTCGAATCGCTTTATTCGTTCGTGAGATATCGTCACCACACACACATACAGACACCACCTCACAAATGTTTGATTCATGATCAGGGATCCTTGACACGTGGTCTCCCGTCGAAAACTCGAATTTCCGACCCCATCTCATTACTTTCCTTTATGTATATAAGTAATAAAATATATTTTATGAGTAGCATCTTATGATTAAAAATTCAAGGTTAAAGTATATTCTAATGATATAAAAAGGAATGGTAATTTGTTATAATAAGCCTTAAAGGTACCTGAATTATGTTAGTTAAAAAGAGCATGTTGGTGAAAACAGAGTAAAAACGTTTTATTTTTTGTTATATAAGAGCTGAAAAAAGACAAAAGTTTGCATGATCTCATACTATGATCATACTTAAACAGGTGTACCCCAACCGTTTTTGCTTTTCTTAAGGAATACTTCAGTAATAGACTCATTGCTTTGAACTATTCTGCCAAAACTGCCGCCGTGTTCATGCGGAGTACGATCACGTTAAACATGTGGGTCCGAAAGTCCTTCCGAGAGGTTGGTGGTAGGGGAAGGAGGGTACGGTCCCTGTGGATGCCTCCCCCACTGGGTTCCGGTCTAAATTGGGTGGCACTTCCCGACCGTCCAAACAGTTACCTTACACCTTTCTGGTAGGTCGGACGGTCTGGGTTTCAACATCAACATTTACTAGAACAAGGTCGGACGGTCTGGGTCTCAACAACAACATTTACTGGAACAGGCATGGATTGGCCTCCATGTTCACCCTGTCTTAGCCTTGCGACTACTTCCTGTGGGCACATTGAGGGGTACTGTTTTCCGCAATAATTTTGCAACGCTGGATAGGCTTGAAGCATTTATCTGTCAAGCATGTGCATCCATTTCTGTTGACACACTACAGAAGGTGACTGCCAATTTCATTCGTCGTTTGCACCATCTCTGCGCTGTGCAAGATCGAGAACCCAGACCACCCTACTCGCCCTAGGGCACGAGCAGCAATTTGAGTGGCCGGTGTGCGGCACAAGGTGAAAAACCCAGACCACACGACTGACCCGAAGGCTTACAGTAGCTATTCTATTTGTGTGGCCGGGTGCTGTGCAAGGTATACTTTTTGATTCGATTTTGATGTGATTGCAACGACTGCTTTACCAAGGACAGTCTTACCACTATTTACAGCCAATTTCTCAGACTCCGTACTGCGACTACAGCGTATAGCGCCATCTATCAGCAACATTTGTAACTAATTTTGAAACTTTTATGTTAGATTTTTACGGCTTTCCTAATAACATATCACTTGTGTCACTCTTCTATCGATCACAGTTTCCGAGTTGTTTCATTTCAAAATTAGGGAGTCTTTTGTGAAACACCTTGTATGTGTGTGTGTATATATATATATATACACACAATACGTTTGTAAATGCATGTAAATATAATTTTTTATAGTAGTCAGCATTAAATAAGCATATAACGGTGTCAACTGGTTTTGCTTGTAAAAGCATTCTTTCTTCCTCAGAACAATAAAGCGGGGCAGTTAAACTTAGCAAATAGCCCTTTGAAATCTAGCAAATGTATAACTGCTCCTTTCTCGGAGACTATTTATTATATAACAAAATTGAAATTTTGTTTGTTCCTTACACAAATCCAGTTTTTTTTTATTGATTTTATCTTCAAATTCGGTAGCATTATACTTTATTGCGGATTCCCAAATGCACACAGACGCTTTTCTAAAAATAGCTACTTCCTGTTTCACAGTACCCTAAACGTTTAAATCCAGCGGAAACTCGGTTTCCAATACTGATAAGGTTCGAATGCTTTTCATATACTATATTACTATGCATTGTAGAGAAAGCAAATTATATTAATTCCTTACAGTAGAAATAGCATTTTGTTAATATCTTTAGCTGAAGAAAATATCCTGTTGTTTAGCAACGCAAATAAATCTATTTTTATTCTGTAAAAACGTTCATTAAACAAATGTGTTGATAAATCAGACGAATTTTAACACTTTCCAACATATTTCAAAGGTGTTTACGACTTTGTTCATTCTGTCTGTTTGCTCTTTCGTACGATAACTGCCGTAAAAATGACTTTATCAAAATGAAATTTTAGTACGTTGTTGAAAAAGTCTGTGGGTCATATGGGGATGCAAATGAATAATATCACCCAATTAGTTTTGGATTAAACCCGAGTTGAAAGAGTGAATTACATTGAATCTTATGGAACCTAATTATTCAATCATTTTTAAAACGAAGTTAAATTTTCCAAATTGCTTCGAAAATTAAAAAAAATATTTAAATTATGCCATAAAAAATATATAAAAAAATTTCAGCAAAATATGTTCGGTAGCGTTTTAAATAAAATAATAATTACACGCGGTAGCCCATTGGTTAGCGCGCTGGAGTTGCACTCGGTAGGCCCGGGTTCGATTCCAGCCACTGCCAAAACTGCCGCCGTGTTCATGCGGAGTACGATCACGTTAAACATGTGGGTCCGAAAGTCCTTCCGAGAGGTTGGTGGTAGGGGAAGGATGGTACGGTCCCTGTGGATGCCTCCCCCACTGGGTTCCGGTCTAAATTGGGTGGCACTTCCCGACCGTCCAAACAGTTACCTTACACCTTTCTGGTAGGTCGGACGGTCTGGGTTTCAACAACAACCCATATTAGATGATGAAATTAAGTGACCCACTTCAAAATAAAATATGGCATCCACATTTTCTTCTCAGTGTCAAAGAAAGTTCCTTTTTATTTATATTTATTGTTGCATTCGTAATAAAATCGCTTTATTTTTGAGTATTTTCTGTGGATCTATATTCCAAGCCAACGCAATTACAATATTTTTTAGTTTAGACGATCATCAAACTGTGATTATTTCTACAACGAAGACTATGGGTTGTATAAGAATTACTGAATATTTTTCATGCAAAATTATTTAACTCTGTAGTCTGGAATAAAAGTGATATGAAAGAAATATTCATTGCTTTTCCATAGAGAGCCAGACGATTTAATTTGATGACGTCATTTAAATAAAGTTAATTTTTTTCAATGAAGTTTTAAGTTTTCAAATATAATAAATTTTTGTAGTACTGCAATAATTTAAAATATATCAGCGCTGAATCTATCGCATTTTAGACATGCTTAAGTAAAATTGCATTTCAGTTGGAAAGTCTTTCATAATTAATGTTTTATGCATGATTGATCTTTCTTGTTATTTATTTTATCCGATTTAAATAATATTGAATATGTTAAATAAATTAATCGAACAAATTTGCAGTATTGCATTTGCGGTTTCTTTAGTGGTTGCTGCCACGGTGTAAAATTTTTAATTGCGTTTGATTGTGGCATTGCGGTACATAAAAAAAAAACTGAGATATCAGTTGCTACTTATATTTCAGCTTCTTGACTTTGCATACAGTGGGCAAATTTCAGATTTTTTGTATATTAGATTATAAAGGAGACCTGAATATTTTATTCTTCAGAGTATATGAAATTAATTTTTAATGAATAGAACATAAGCCTTCAACTTATTATATTGCCACAAAGTTAACTTCCTTCTGAAACCGGTTGACACTAGTACAAGCTTGTTTAAAGGTAATTAATAACGAGGTTTTACAAAATTAGATTTATATTTACAAAAGAGAGCAGCACTTACGGGCTCGTTCAGCTGGAGGTCCTCGGAGCAGTCTTTGGTCATCACCTTCAGCATAGGCAGCAGGTCAATAGCATATCGACACATGGGTCCTGTGCCGATCATTTCACGGACGGCCTCCTTGACCACTGGATACTGGTTGCCGTTCGATACTACGCCTGCGCAGAAATAAATTTAATTCAGGCATTATCAAGGAAATAGACCAGGGAAAGGGATGGATCTAGTAGTAGGTTTAACCTAAATAATATTTTTTTTATAGAAGAGCATATTTGCTATATTAAATTTCCCTAACAGTAGCGGCAAAGTATTAATTTCTTCTAATAATAAACTGAGAGAAAATTCTGGTAAATAAATATTTGCTTTTTCTTTTCTTAAATACTGTAATTGCAAATGTTTTTCATTTCTCAATAATATCTACACTATTTTAATGTCTTTGATAATAAAACAATAGTTTGTTACGTAGCGAAAAATATAAACGACCCTCAGCTGAGAAATTCGGTTCAGCATTATTTCAGGTCAAGCTCGAATACGCTTCAGTGCGATTTTTTAGAATTCGAATTACTTTTTAGTTATTTTATTTTGAAGTACAATGTTGAGCAATTTTCATACAAATCAGTTCCTGAACGATCGGGAACATTATCGCAGAGTTTCTATTGTATGATGATCGGAAAGCTCAAGGATCACTTTCCAATGAACTTTGAACAGAATCCGTAATACAGCAAGTTCGTTTTCAAATTAATTTTTTGAAAATACCCCGTAAAACACGTTTCTAAAGAGAAATGTGCTTGTGAATTCGTATATCCATAAATTGAAAATTTGCACGATTCTAATTTTTTTGCGAGAATATAGAGTGATATATTCGCATTTTAATATTTTTTTAATTACTTTATTATTGAACTGTTTGTGCATTTTTAAGTGAGACTGCATCGAATAAAATATGAAACATATTTTCACAGACAGCCTGGGGATGGTGGAAGGGGGGGGGGAAGTCCATTGCCATAGTGATCTCATACTTTAAATATGGAGTGTAGCATTCTTTAAGAAAGCAGTGGCGTATTTATACAGCCGGTGTTGAATTGTGGTGCACATGTTTTCTGTGCGCATGGAAAACGGACTGCACAATATGGCCGTGACTGGGTGCTTGTGAGCAACAGATTGTCAAACTCTTCTCCAGGGAATGGTTGCAAATTTCAAGCAAACTTTGGGGCGATAAATGTTCAGTACAAATGAAGAAAATAAAAACGTTTCTCAAAATTCTAATTGCATTCGAAAATGCAGCACAGACTAAAAGCTCGTGCCAATATTAAACATTGAGCCTCAATTATTAATGTCTTTAAATTACGATGATGGGATTGTTGGTTTAAATTCAAAACATACAACGCCACGGAAATTGTAATCGTAATCTGAAAAATTAAGACTTTGTTAGACAACAGCACATAAAGGTGTTTACACTGTAAAGTGTTTATCTAAATATATGAAATTGAAAGTCGTAAACGTTTACGTTAAAATTCTATTTGTATTCCAAAATGCAGCACAGACTAAAAGCTCCTGGTAATACTACTAAACATTGTATCTCAATTATTAATGTCTTTCAATTACGATGATGGGATTGTCGATTTAAATTCAAAACATGCAATGCCGAAAAATTATAGTAGTAATTTGAAAAATTAATTCTTCATTAGACAGCATATAAAGTTTTGCAGTTTTACAGTATTATCTGTTTATCTAAATATATAAAACTGAAAGTCAGACGATTTCTTTCCAAAATTTTATGTAAAGGAAATTATATCATGTTGGCTTAAAAGAAAATAAATCACATGTGTTTGTATTCATTTCATTAATTCTATTTAAATAATAAAGGAATTGGTAGAGGAATAGATTTTATAAACGAGCGATATTATATTTTCGATTGTACTGCATCAGTTATGGGACATAAAATTAAAGCAATGATTGATATTTTCAATTTCTGAAGTCATTTGTTTCATTTCGGCAAAAAATTGACAAATTTATATATTTTCAATTGTGTTTAACCGATAGTTAAAATAGAACTTCATTTTGACGTATGTTGATAAAATTTTATATTTTTCGCAAATTTGATTACGAATGGGACCAGAATGCTTTGTTTTTCAGATCTACATATGAAGATCATTTTGTATAGCGGCGACAGATTTTTATGCTTTTTTTAGGGGAAATAAATTAAATATTTGAATAGAATTTTTTGAAGAACAATATTATTTATAATACTACTGGAATGTGCACATAGTTTAATTCACGACCAACGCCAGGTGTATTTGCTGCTTGCATATAAATAAAATATACACTGTTGTTTAGCCATTACATTCGTTTTTAAAATTATTGAATATTGAATAAAATAACTTCGTCTATGTATTTAAAAAAGCTAATTCTAATTAATCTTTTAATTTTGATTTTCATAAACATTTTAAAACCCAAGGACTTCTGAACTGAAATTGGCAGCCTTTTTTGAATAAAAAGAAAGTTTAATTTGATATGTATAAGATAATTAATTGATTTAATATGTGTAATTCACTCTAAGATAAAAAAAAATCGACGCGCCCGCAAAAAAATCCGATAGTAATGAAACTTTACATGCAAACTCTTTTCGACCGGATATGGAAATGATCAAAAATTCGCAGCCAATGAATGAATAGTCGGAATTATAGCCGATTGAAACTGAGCACCATGGTGGTGTATATCAGGATCAAACCTCGTTTTCAGGAACAAAACGTGTAGTGGATTTCGATTGCGTTTACTTACCTTAATTGTAATAACGCCTCGCCGGCGAATTTGCGGCCACTACGAACATATGAAGGAGTTTGAAAGAGAGCATGCGGTACGACTGCATGAGGTTGGATGGGCACACCGAAGCATCGCTCGGCATTTGGGTAGGAGCGATACAGCAATTAGACGATGATGGCAGGAATGGGTCGGGAATGGCAGATTTCAGCGGGCAGCGGAGTGACTAGAGCGACGACAGAACGGGAAGACAGAGCGATTGCCAGAGCAGCTGTGACAGCACGAGATTCGTCGTTATCAACCATCCAACGTGTGATAAACACGGAAGTGACCACCCGGACCATTAATAGAAGACTACGGGAGCAGAATCTATACTCGCGGCGCCCATTACGCCGCCTACCACTGATCAGTATGCACCGTCAACAGCGATTGCAATGGTGCCGGGGTCGACCAACGTGGAATTGTTCGGATTGGGAATGAATTGTCTTCAGTGATGAGTCCCGTTTCGAACTGTGTCCCGACGACCAGCGCAGACGTGTCTGGAGACAGCCCGGACATCGTCAGGATTCTGCTTTTACTGTCACACACCACACGGCCCGACAACTGGGAGTTATGGTTTGGAGTGCCATTTCGTTTGATAGCTGGACCCCCTTTGATAGTCTTCCGTGGCACCATCAGAACACAGCGGTACGATGCCGACATTCTACGACCCGTTGTATTGCCATTCCCTTCGTGACACAACGGGCTAAATTTTCAGCAAGATAGAGTCAGGCCACACACGGCACGCCTCTCTATTGATTGTCTGCGTGCTTACGACACGCATCCTTGGCCAGGCAGATCCCCAGATCTCTCGCCTATTGAGCACATTTGGGCTGATTTAGGACGTCACCTGCGACCATCCCAGAATATAGACGAATTACTCCGTCAGTTGGAGACCATTTGGAACAACATCCCTCAGAACACCATTCGGCAACTCTATGCATCAATGCCACGCCGGGTCTAGGCCAGAGGTGGACCAACGCCACATTGACGTGCTCACTTTGTGTAGATCTTTCAGTGCAATAAATCATCCAATTGTTCTGAAATTTTAATAATTTCTTTTTCTGTACATTCATATTGCACATACCGAATTTTGTCTCATTTGGATAATTCTTTTTTGGTGCGTCGATTTTTTTATCTTAGAATGTATGTTATTCATATTAAATAGTTAATTTACATAATTACGATTTTATTTTATTGAAAGTTGAGTATGGTATAATTGTTAATTCCAAGTAATGAAATATTTTATGTGTATTAACTTTTATTTGATTTAGTGGTAAGTAAATGCATGATTTTAGATCATTGCTCAGAGAAATATACTTTTCAAAAATTTAAAATATACGCGATTCATGGATTTTAATCTCTGCTATAAAAGTGGCTCCTTTAGTAGTTGGAGCTTCGAGGGTGTAGAAATCTAATAAATACCTGGTTTTATTCAGACACTGAGCCGATATTTTCGGCAGTCATTTATGGTCAGTATTTGAACAAAACCTTTGTGTCCTAGTTCCTACCTCTGGAGGGTTTGTGGCCGAAAATGCCGCTAAATAGGGCTGGTATGCGGATGCTTCCTCCAAGGTCCGTTCCGATTCCTATGACTGATGCAGCTGCTGTTAACAAAGAAGATTCTCCACCTAGAAAATAAAAAAATATTTGTAAGCCTTTGGATTTTTATTTATACCTTAAACAATGCACTAAAATTATTTAAAGGTTTCCAAATTGTATTTACGTACGATGCAGATTATAAAAAAATCTGATGTGGGCAACACATGACTTTCCTTATATAATGCAATGAATTTAATACTTTTCCAGTAAAAGAAATAGGTTTTTCTTATAGTAGATACTTATATTTTTTCCAAGATATTGAATTTTCGACAATTAGTAGTCATTTTCATTGATTTAGCGTCATTTTAATCCATTTGGAGAGATTTTCGTTAATTTGACAACATTTCAAACAGTCGCCAAGTTGGCGACATTCCGCCAAATTCGTCGCCAAGCTTTACTGATGGAGAAATAAGTTATTCTTATAGCAGGTAAATGACTTTTGGCGTTCAAACACAAAAGTATTACTCGAAGTATCTTTTTTCATGAATAGAACGAGCTAGATCCACGAGAATGACGTCACCCAATTTATCGCATGGTATTACATATGAAAAGTGAACATGTTTCTCAATAGGAAATATATATTTTTTATTTTATATGACTTTTTGATAATTTTTTTGAAAAATGTGCAATATCTCGAGAACGGTTCACGTTAGCATTCTAAAATTAATGTTATCTAATTTTTCATTAGAAAACGATTAAGAAATGTCTATTTGCGTAACTTTATTAGCGGTTTTGATTTTTTGACGATTTTTTTCTAAATTTCACTCGAAAATTTAGGGGGATTCTGAACATTCGATTACGTTTAAAAACAATAGGCTTCCAGTGTTTACGGATTGTGATTTTTGTACGAAATTTCGTTCGAATCGTTCCATTCGTTCGTCAGTTATCGTGTCCACAGACTCACACACACACAGACATCACTTCAAAAATGTTTGATTCGTGATCAGTGATGCTTGAAACGTGTTCTCTCGTCGAAAACTCGAATTCGAATTTTCGACCCCGTCACAATACTTGCCTTATACATTATGTATATAAGGAAAGTAATAAATTAAGCAGATTATAAAAACTTCACACGATATTTTGATATTTCAAACAGGGAAGTGAGCAGAGGAGATGGGGGAGAGGCAATATCATAATTTATCCACTCATTTCTTCCATTACATAGCTATACGAGAAAGAAATCAATTATAGATGCACATGCATAAATGCAACAACAAAATCTAAGGGTGGGACAGCCGAGTGGTTAGCGAGCAGGGACAGATTCACTTCCCCTGTGGTTTACACCACTACAAAGAAGGGATACGCCACTACAAAGAAGAGAAACAGGTGGTCTATCCGCCATCCAGCGAGGCCATGGCCAGGAGATCAAAAATCTGCAAAACAATTGACCGGGTAAAGTCAGGTTTCCACCGAGACTCGACCCCAGTCGCCGACGGTTCTGGTAACAGGGCACAAAGACACTGCTGCCCTCCGATCCGAGTTCGATCTAGAGGAAATCGTCTGTCCCATGAGATGGCTCCCCAGACTGTCACACCACGTGTGGTGGTTGTGTATTGCTCGGCAACACATTCGGTATCGGAATGCTGGCAAGACCTCTTCCACAGATGTATGGGGCGGTCATAAGCACTGAGAGAGAAGCGGCATTTCTCCCTAATTGCAGAATCATTTCTACTGACAGGCACAACCTGGGTTGTTTACTCCCATAGTCCACCAGAAACGCTAAGGACAACATGCGACATTGTCCAGGCTGGCCGATCTCGGCATCAACCCATACGACTCTGCTTATGTTAGCTACTGCCTTGGGACAGTGGTAGGCGCCTTATTGGATTAGACATCGACACCTAATCCAACCTTGTGCCAGCCGTTTCTGAATGCTGTCCCTTAATGCAGGATGCATGAAGGATGGCAAATGCATTGGAATGGTTTATTTCGACCCGAGCCTCTGCGATGGTTACATGTGCCTTCTATAATCCTCTGTTGCCAGCAGTGAACAACTACGATATCTATCCGACCAAGATGGCGACTGATACGTCTGTTGGACCAACCAGCTTCCATTACGTTTATGGTTATATCCCTCTGTAAATCCGACAATTATTCGTAGTGCCGTCGAGTACGTCTCAAAGGCATCTTTGTACACAAGTATCAAAGCAGAAAATCCAGTTCCAATTGCCCGTGAGTGAGACACTGGTCGTTTTAAATTCTACAGGATGCGTCGTTCTCATGCATTCTCATACATGAGCTTTATAACATCATTGGCGCTGACAGTTTCATCATTTATGTAATTCTTAAAACAACATTTGCATGTCCAGTTTCGTGGCTGTAACTCAAATTTTTATGGGTGCACCTATTTTTTTGCAACAGAGTATATATAGAAGTGAAGCCGCATATTGAAGGTTTTTTTTTAAAAATTATTTTGAAACAATGGGATTATATCTACATAGAAGTGAGATCGCATATTGAACACCTTTTAATTATCTTACAACAATGGGATTATGTAAAGAGAAGAAATTTTTCGCTGTCCATTTCGGGGAAAAAAAAAAATCGGTTCTAATTTTTAAGGAATAATTTTAATAGATTAAAATGTTCCATTAGAGTCTACACTAAGCTGTGTATCAAATTTCACATGTTTAGGACGTAGGGAAGTAGGTCAAAGAAGTCGAAACAAGTCAGTTGTTGCAGTCAAAGAAGTTGAAACAAACATCCAGACAGACAACGACAACCATCCGTCATGAGCAAATTCAATTCAAGATTTTAAAAAGGATTGATTGCAATCTAATGAAAAATTGATTACCAAATTGCAAAAAAAAAAAAAAAAATCCCTTTAAAAGTTACACAATTCTATTAAAATGCCCTATAAAGTAAAAAAATAATTTTTAGCTATCATAATATTATTGATCCTATGCGACTAAAAATATAACCGCGGGGCATTCATAAAATAATTGTACGTATTTGGACATTAACATAATTTTAAGAACAATAGAAGTGATGACTTATATAAGAATAACAGGGTGTTAAATCAAAAATGTCAAAGAAAAATTTGCATGAATTGAATGTAATTATTCTTATATATGTCATTTCAATGTTATCACTTTTACTGTTACTTACAATTTTGTTCATGTCCAGATATAATTCTTTTGTGGACGCCCCATGGTTTTGTTTTTAGTCGCATTTGATTAAGAAAGGCGTGATTGCTAAAAAGTATTTTTTACTTTTAGTGCATTTCAATTAATCCGTGTAACTTAAAGGAAGTTTTTTTTTAATAATATTTTATTCTTTATTCCTTTATTTATTAACTTTCCCGTCTGGATTTCGCATTGGCACTAATTCTGCCCCTTTCAAGTCTAAATTTTATTTTATTTAATTTATAGCCCGAAATATCGTACGTACTTACGTTTATTCGTATAGCCCTTAGTTAAGCCCAAAACGGATAAGACCCTACAGAGATTGCAAAAAATTCAAAATGAAATATAATTGTGTACTTTTTATATGCACCGCTAATATTTAAAAACAATATTTTATATAAAAAAATGATTTCGATTAATCTAGTACTGGATACCCTAGGATATTAAAGAGAAATCTAGAAAGCTGCGCTCAATATGCACGCAGCGAATTTAAGTATAATTAAGTTTTTGTTTTAACTATATACCATCAAGTTTTCAGACAGCAGTGACTGGTTTTGAGAACTCGTGTTGCCTGCTTGCAACTGGTTATTTACTGGCTAACGCATAAATAAGGTTGCTTAAAATTTCACCAGTGTTAATTTGGAGCAATTGACAGCAACTTCGCTATGTTGTAAACAACTGTTATAATATAATATGCAGTAACATAATATTTATAAGTCTGCGCTTCTGTGGTTGTTCTCTAGTTGCGACAGTGAAATAATTTTGTAACGAATTTTGTAATAATTTTGAACGCAGTACACTTATAAATAAAACATTTTAAACAAATTTAATTATTATGATTTAGATGTTATCTATTTATTCTATAATTCACTTAAAAAAAAAAACTTACACTACCTCGAAATTAGTACAGCTCAGCGTTTTGAAAGTTTTAATAATTTGCAGAGTAAAATTAAATATATAAAATGATTGCTTATTGAACGTGGTTGATTGTCAATATTTTTATATTATAAGACTTTTTCAGGTGTTGAGGTCAGGAAAACACTCATTCGCCATTTAAGACTTCACAAAACATCACAACATTTAGTAATACATAAAAATTACAAATCTGTTACCAATTATAGCTAGGATTAGCTATATCTTACAGCACGTTAGCAAAGTGTTTCCATCGCCATCTCGAACTCGAATAATTTGTAAAACAAAACAAGTGTTCTTAAGTGCTGCCATCTAGTGCCCTTTTGGGGAAATACAGAACGTCTCTTACAATCTCCCCTTCTTGTTCTGACGTCTAGGCAATCGTCTGGGTCAGGAACCAGCACTTGAAGTTTTTCGCGGACGGCCTCGTTTACACTGAAGTTTCATGGGTTGTACACTGTCCTCTTGGGAATAGGCTTTCAAGGTAGATAGATGACTGATAAACTCCAACTGGTACTAGAGGGTTTTCTAAGCTAGCTACTTCGTATGAGGATGGGGTTCGCTGTGCAAGTGTATATAAATTTTGAATTCCTTCCTTTGGCTGCATTACTAACAGGATATAAAGTTACGTACACTCAATCTACTGGCGTAAATTGTTCATCAGGTCGTCGTCTCTGATCAGCATTATGTTTCCTCTTATCTTGCATTAAATCGTCCATCCTTAGAAGTGGATAAGTGTTAGGGACTTCATTAAGTTCGCGGTAGTTTACGCACGGTCGAACTTTACCATCTGGTTTTGGAATCAAAACTACAGGGGTTCCTATTGGAATCGAAACTATAGGACGATTCACATTCTTCAATAATGTTCTTTTCGAGAAGATCATCAATTTCTTTTTTGAGCAGCTCCTTCCGAGCAGGTGACATTCTGTAAGGAGATACAGCAACGGTAGCGTGATTACTTGTAGTAGTAATATGATGCTTGATGATCGAGGTGGCTTCTCCCCTGGTTCGAAGATACTATCATATTTTTCTAGTAGACTGTTAAGTCTTGTTAAGTAGTTGTTCTTTGAGTAGCTGTCAGATTTTCTCCTTCACTTTCCTGCAATTGACAAACATTAATCAGAACTTGTCTATCCTCATGGGATTCTACATTGGGTTGGGTGCCTAATTCTTCTCCAAATGGGTATTTGTGATTTGGGTTATCACAAAAATATCAGCATTTGTTCTTTACGTCAAGAACAATACCCTCAGATATCGGAAAAACTGTTCCAAAAAGAGTTCGATTTCCAGTAGCGTTTGGAAGGACGAAGAAATCTGTTAACAATTTCTTCCCTTCGATTTCTATTATCACTTGGGTAGTGTAGCAATCAACAAGAGGCTGCTGACCATCTGACTTATTGTCAACTTCGTCTTTTGAAATGATAGTCCATGCTCTTTGAATACTTTAAACATTCTTTTTCCCGCAATAGAAAGTGAAGATCACGTATCAGCGCACGCTTTACCTCTTCTTCCACAGAATGTTATGTCTACCAAGGCAATTTGAGGATCCTTAGTGAATGCTGAGAATGCTTCTATGCTATTTGAGGAAACTTCCTTTTTGATTGGGAAACAATCAGGACATTTAGCTTTAATGAATCCAGGCCTTCCACATCCATAGCATCTTAACGAAAGTCTTTTTTCTCGAATATACTAGAATTTTTCTCCTCTGTTAAAAGGTACAGTTTTCTGAACGGGATCAAAACTTCCGGTTGTGAGCGTTTCTTTTGATTTGTCCATTTTTTTCTGTCCATTAGGTAAAGAATTTCTAAGGTTTTCGTATGCGTCAGTTTATCAGCTAAATCTGAGGGAGATATTATCTGTTCCCACTCATCCAAGTAATGTTCTTTGCATTCCGGAGTATAGCGTTTTCTCATTTGATTAGAGATGATCAAATCTTGTAGCTGCTCAAAAGTGGAAATGTTCAATTCTGATATCCATCCTTCAAAAAAACTTCTGATTTTGAAATAGAAATCTTTCCACGTGCAATCAGTGCTTTTTCTATGTTGAGAAAAGAACTTTCGAAACCTTTTTGCCGTCAATTTAAATCCTTGTAAATGGATGCCACGGATGCGAGAATAATTCTTAAATTTTTCTTCGGACTCTCTAGCAATGAGTTTTGAAACATCGTTGGGCAGTGCTCCTATGAGATGTATCACCAGCAAGTCTTCCTGAATTTTTAGAATCTTCATTTGTCTTTCAAATAAGACAAAAATCAAGCTCATATCATCTATTTCAGGGTTGAAACTTGGCAAAATTTCTTTTAGGCCCACTTTCATACGGGAGGTTTTCTGTTGAATAACTGTGGATGCAGTTTCTTTTTGACTGGCCAACTGTAGCCTTAGCTTTTCTATCTCAAATTCTCTATCTTGCTTTTTCACTCTTTATTTTTCTAGTTGTTCTCTTTTTTTTGTTCGTTTTCTCTTTCTTTTTGTTCGTTCTCTCTTACCCTCTGTTCGTCTTCCAGTCTTTTCAAAATAATACGCTCAAAAAGATTTCTTACAAATTCTTTATCTTCCTTGTACTCCTTGCTCTTTAGAATAATATCCCTAAGTTTAACGACTTTCAGATCACCATTCCCGTTTGATGAGGGACGTAATTAAAAAAAAAAATATATATATGCTTTGATTATGAACCACTTTCCAACTGAAACGTAATTTTATTCATGTTTTCTAAAATGCGATACATTCAGCCATGATGTATTTCAAATTATCATAGTACTACAATAATTTACTATATTTGAAAACTTAAAACTTCATCGAAAAAAAATGAACTTTATTCAAATGACGTCATCGAAATATAAATTGTCTGGCTCTCTATGTAAAAGCAATTTATTCATATCACTTTTATTCCAGATTCCAGAGCTAAATAATTTTGCGTGAAAAAAATTCAGCAATCCTCATTTTACAATCACTTGTTTATATTCTGCATTCATGAAAATTATTCTTCGTTGCAGAAATAATCAAAGTTTGATGGTCATTTAAACCGAAAAATATTGTAATAGCGTTGGCACAGAATATAGATGCACAGAAAATAAGCAAAAATAAAGCGGTCTTAGGACGAATGCAACACTAAATATAAATTTAAAAGAATTTTAAAAATCACGATTATTGCAGTATGAAAAAAGGATGGATGTCATATTTTATTTTGAAGTGGGTCACGTGATCTCTTGATATAATATGGGTGTAATTATTAATTTTTATTTAAAAATCTACCGAACATATTTTGCTGAAATTTTTTTTATATATTTTATGGGATAATTTGAGTATCTTTTAAAATTTTCAAATCAATTGGGGAAATTTAACTTCGCTTAAAATTTTTTGAAAAATTAGGTCCCATAGGGTTCAATGTATTTCATTTCTTCAACCTGGGTTCAATCCAAAAGTAATTGGGTGATATTACTCATTTACATTCCCATATGTCTCACAGATCGTCTCAACAACATACTAAAATTTCATTTTGATAAAGTTATTTTTACGGCAGTTTTCGTGCGAACGGACAGACAGACAGAATGACCAAAGTCATAAGCACTTTTCAACTATATTGGAATCTACCGAATTTTGTGAAATTGAGTTTTTTAGTTAAAAAACGGATACATGCGATTTTTACGGGCCATTTAGCAACAAAAGGCAGGTTCTTTTAAACCCGAATCGTACCAAAATTTAATTAGCACCAAGGTAATCCTCAAAGTACTTACCTATATAAAATGTTATGAAATTTGGTCAATTAGTTTGAGTTAGAGTGAATACATACATTGCAAAGTCGGACACACAGATGTCACGCTAAAAATATTTTTTTCGTGTTCTAAAGGCCTCAAAACGTGGAGATCTTGCAAAAACTCGGGTTACGATTTTCAACACGATTCCAATACTTTCCCTATACATACACCATGTCTTGTAGGGAAAGTAAAATGTTTTGAACCAAGTTTAAATTCATAGATTTTTCAGGCCGAGTTAGGCTAGGTTTTAGACTGCAAAAATGTTTTACATCTGAGTTGGCACATAATCTATTCCTGATGAGTTATGCTGGGTGAAATTATAAATTTCCGGTTCCAGTCAGGCTCATATTAAGGCAGGGACCCTACGAAAGGGCCGCTCAAAATCGGCTTATGCAAAAAAGAGCAAACGAAATTTATTGAAGATGAAGCAGTTCTGCGCAATTTTAACAACATTTTACGGGTGAAATTTTCGGAAATTATAAAAAGTACAATGTATATATATTTGACAAAAATTTTTTTAAAGTGTCGTTTTTATTAATTAAAACACAGAATTAATATAAAGGGAAAATTCTGATGATTCCTTGAGGATATAATTTTATTTCATTTGGCGGGGGACAAAGTTAAAAATTCTCAATCCTTTACTATGGAGACGGGGGGAGGGGGGGGGGGTGAATGGTTGCTTGGACCCCGGGAAAGATTAGTTAGGCTCCAGTCCTAAAATGCCTTTAATTACAAAGGGAAAGTTAAGAAAAGGATAATTTATACAAAATTCTATTCTGATTTTCTTAACCCAAAGTTTTCTTTTCAAGAAGCCAAGCCACCCACTACGGAGAAAAACTAATTTTGAAATATTCGCTTCAAAATTATACATTAAAACGTCTTTGCATATGCTGTTACTTTTTTTTTATCGGAAACATCTATAGAATATTTTACTTTGAACTTAAATAACCTTGAATTTCTTTTTAATAATCTGCAATTTGATTTTGAAAATGAAATGTCGGTATACATGAATCGTGTGAGTTGGACGTTTCAGAATGTAAGAGCAGTTTTTTTCCGTATGTAGGCTTAATTAAAAATGAAAATGAAAGTAAAATGTCATTTCCGAATTTCGTAAAGTAATTTCAAAGGATCATATTTGGTAATAACGATTTGCGTTGATTTTCTATTCCAGGTATTGTTATTATGTGGTTTTTGATGTGTATTACATTTATGGTTGGGGTATCAATGTCTGAAGCGTTATGGCTGAAATGTTATAGCTGAAGCGTTATGGTTGAAGCGGTATGGCTGAAATGTTATGGCTGAAGCGTTATGAAAGCGTTATGGCTGAAGCGTTATGAAAGTGTTATTACTAAAGCATCATAGCTAAAGCGTTATGAAAGCTTTATGACTGAAGCATTATGAAAGCGTTATGGCTGAGGCGTTATGGCTGAAGCGTCGTGAAATCGTTATGACTTAAGCGTTATGAAAGCGGATGCTTCAGAAACTGATGGCTGATGAAGCATTATGAAAGCGTTATGGCTGAAGGTACGCATATTTAATTTCAATAAAAACAGCCACCTTTTTCATGGTGCTTCGTATTTTTTTTTTTGCGAAATAGTATATATATATATATATATCACATAAAACGGAAAAAGTGGAGGGGGAAATGCCAGATATATTGCATAAAAATGGTAGAGGGGGATGGCGACCCCTCATTCCCGTTTAAAGCCGCTTTTACGCCTAGGCAACGCTCACGAAGCCAATGCAAAACAATGACAAGTTCCCCGCATATGTGAAAATTGAAGGCACTCGAATGAAGGCAGACTAGAAGGCAGACAAGAAACAGAGATATGAAGAGATGTCGAAACGTCGAAGAGATACCCATATGAACCAGATTAATTCAAGAAAACCCCTTATTGTACATTTCATTAGCACATGCGTAAATCAAGATTCGCTGTTATATGATATCTTATTACCCATGTCACGTTTAAAGGAGTTGTCTTCTTCATGTTTGTTAAATAAGGAATTATAATAGTGCTTAAGGAAATTAATCGGGTAATTCATGTTGTATGGTTCATAAATGATTCTTCTGTTACAATTAATACAATCTTTTTTGAATGTATTGTTGTTGAGATTTCTTTTAAGATGTCCCATGATGATGTTTCTGAGTATGTTTTTTGTTAAATTTGATTTCCAATCAATGATTTGATTAATTTTCATATTGCAACTTTCTCGTTTATATATATATATATATATATATATATATATATATATATATATATATAAGAAAGCGAAACATTTATAAACAAACAAAATCGGCATTGACTCCAGTCCAATGGAGTCAAAATACCTTTGCGAGAATAGCTTTCTTTGTGGCTGGTTTGTCCACTTTAAATATTTTCGAAACAGTTCAAAGTATTAAAATATTGAAATTAGGATCATTTTTTCAAAATATTGTGAAATATTAAAATGCCGAAATTAGATCTACTTTCTCAAAATAGCTCAAAGTATTAAAATATCGAAATTAGTATAGAAAAATCTGATGTGGGTAGCACATGACTTTCCCTGCAGACTTATATTAACGTTCTCTTAATTTTAATTAAATTTATTTCCCTTTTCATTCAATTTTCGTTCTCATTCAGTAACCGGACTTATTTTCAAAGGTGGCGTAGAGAAAATACGGAAAACTAAAATATCTCGAGAATGGCTATGCCTAGTGTAATGGGGTTGGTCTTATTATTTTCGTCGTTTAAAATTACGTATTAAACGAGCATTTAATGGATATATTTGAGTATACCTAGTTCTTTAGTTTAGATTTTGACGATTTTTGCGGGCCATTTTGCAAAAAAAGGCAGGTTATTTTTTTCCGAATCATACCAAAATCTAATCAGCTCCAGGGTAACCCACAAGTGACTCATCTACTGAGTTTTGTGAAATTCGGTCTAGTAGTTTTTCAGTTAGAATGGATACAAGCTTTTGCGGGCCATTTCGCAAAAAAAAGGAGGGTTCTTTTATTCCGAATCGTACCCAAAACTAATCAGCACCAGATTCGCTCACAAGTGACTTACCTACCAAATTTTGTGAAATTCGGTCCATTAGTTTTTTAGTTAGAGTAGATACAAAATCTGCACAGACAGACACACACACAGACGTCACGCTAAAAATGGTTTTTCCGTATTCTAGAGGTCTCGAAACGTGTAGATCCGTCGAAAACTCGAGTTGCGATTTTCGGCATGATTCCAATACTTTCCCTATACATTACCATGTATTGCAGGGAAAGTAAAAAGTATTTAAATATTGAAATTTTAACCACAATAATTTGAAAGCTAAGAAACTTATCCAAAATCCATTTATATATCCTTGTAGAGTTTTTAAATAAGTGCTATAAATTACTTATAGTTCATAGCTGGCATTTTAATTTTTTGGGATATATGCATTACAAACATGAAAAATGGAAAATTTTCAGTCTTCTTCAACTTGATCAGACGATTCCTCGATAACTATAAGAGCTTTGTAAAAACAAAATATTTATCTAGAAATCGGATTTTCTACTGAACATTTTTATCGCGTTTTATTTCTATCTACATTTTATAGTTTAAAGATATTTCGAGTAAAGTTAGGCAAAAACTCCTTCGCAAAAAAAACTTTTTAGTTTTTCCAAAAAAAAAGTTCAAAATATTAAAATTATGTTTAAATATTCATAAATTGAATGATATTTCCGAAAAGAAAATATTATTATTATTATTATTATATATTTTCACTTTCACAACAATACATGGTAATGTATTGGAAAAGTATTGGAATTCTGTCAAAAATCGCAACTCGAGTTTTCGATGGATCTACACGTTTTGGGACCTCTAGAATACGAAAAACTATTTTTAGCGTGATGTCTATGTGTGTGTCTATCTATGCAATGTATGCATACACTCTTATCTCAAAAACTTCCTGACCACGTTACATAAAATTTTATAAGTCACTTATGAGTTACCCTGCAGCTGATTAGATTTTGGTATGATTTAGGATAAAATAGCCTGCCAAATTTGTGAAATGGTCGGCAAAATTCGTATATATCCACTCTAGCTAAAAACTAATCGATCAATTTCCACAAAATTTTGTATAAAAATCACTTATGGGTTACCCTGGTGCTAATTAGATGTTGGTATGATTCGGGGGAGGGAGAACTGCTGTTTTTTGCGAAATAGTCTGTAAAAATCGTAAAAATCTAAAATAAAGGACTACGTATTGTTAAATGTATCAATTAAATACTTGTTTAAAACGTAATTTTTGACGGTGAAAAGAATAAGACCAACCACATTCATTACTCTAGGACTAGCTCTTCTTACGATATTTTAGTTTTTTCGCATCTATGCTACTCCCGCCTTTGAAAATACGTCGTTACCTAATGAAAACGAAAATTAAATTAGAATTTCAAATTCTGTGTAATTTCAAATGATTATTCTGTGCAATTAAACTCAATTTAAAGAATTAAAAATATAAAGAGAAATTAAATGTGAGTCTGTTGGGAAAGTCATGTGCTACCCACGTCAGATTTTTATTCATTAGGTTCGAAAATATAAGCGTCCAAGTGTTTACAGTTTTCGCAACCCGAGAGGTTGGCCAGGTCCACACTGCTGCCTCCTAGAGATACCTGAAACACAGATGCTAGTCCCATACGAAATATTAATAATAAAAAAAATCTTATGTTTGCAACACATGACTTTATATAATTAATGAATTTACTACTTTTACAGTAAAAAAATAGGTTTTTCTTATAGTAGATACTAATATTCTTCCCATGATATTTAATTTTCGACAATTAGTCGTCATTTTCATTGATTTAGCGTCATTTTTATCCATTTGGCGAGATTTTCGTTAATTTGGCAGCATTTCAAAAAGTCGCCAAGTTGGCGACATTCCGCCAAATTCGTCGCCAAAATCTCGCAAAGCGATATGCACTAGGAAATAAGTTATTCTTACTGCAGATAAATGACTATTGGAGTTCAAATGCAAAAGTATTACTCAAAGTACCTTTTTTCATGAATGGAACGAGCTAGATCCACGAGAATGATGTCACCCAATTTATCGCATGGTATTACATATGAAAAGTGAACATGTTTCTCAATAGGAAATATATTTTTTTATTTTATATGACTTTTTGATAATTTTTTTAAAAAATGTACAACATCTCGAGAACGGTTCATGTTAGCGCTCTAAAATTTATGTCAATCGTTTTCTAATGAAAAATTACATAAGAAATGTCTATTTGCGTAATTTTATTAGTGGCTTTGATTTTTTGACGATTTTTTCAAAATTTCATTCGAAAATTTAAGGGGGTTCTGAACATTCGATTGCGTATAAAAACAATAGGCTTCCAGTGTTTACGGATTGTGATTTTTGTACCAAATTTGGTTCCAATCGGTCCATTCGTTCGTCAGTTATCGTCTCCACAGACTCACTGACACACACACACACACACACACACACAGACATCACTTCAAAAACGTTTGATTCGTGATCAGGGATGCTTGAAACGTGCTCTCCCGTCGAAAACTCGAATTCGAATTTTGGAACCCATCAAAATACTTTCCTTATACATTATGTATATAAGGAAAGTAAAAATAATAAATACATAAATTTTATTGCAAAAAATAAAATTTATGTATTACCGGAAATAAAATTTAATTTTTTAATACCAGTAAAATGTTAAGAAGTAAATAGTAATTTCTGTGCGGACCTGACGCGTAATTAAATATACTGCCACACTCTCGGGTTGAGTATACCTCTTTGGTTTGCCCAACCTCCTACCTGCTTACAAGCCTGTAACTTTTAACTTACCCAGGAAACTTTTACTACCTCTTCTAAAAATGCAGTAAAGCGGAAATCCAAACCCGATCTGCTGTATGCGTTGCTTCACTCTGCTCTATATATCAGCCAACATGCAACTTTCACGACCAGATTTCTCGTTAACGGCAGAAACACGATACAGCAGCGTAAACAAGACACGGAGGTCTCTTGCAAAATTTACGCCCTGTCAAGATGTTGCCCCTGCTAAAGCAGATGGTTCGTTAGTTGCCGGAGAATTCTTTCCGAAATTGCACGTGTTACTGGAGAATCAGGGGTGAAGATAGACATGTCTCAGAGAAACTGAGAGGTTTTGGTATACTGTTAAAAAAATTATCTGGTGTGTGGCTTTCTCGACTTTCTTATATCATAATCAATTTTTAAGTCGCTATTCTTACTTTCCTTATATACATAATGTATAAGGAAAGTATTGTGACGGGGTCGAAAATTCGAATTCGAGTTTTCGACGGGAGCGCACGTTTCAAGCATCCTTGATCACGAATCAAACATTTTTGATGTGATGTCTGTGTGTGAGTGTGAAAGCATGTGTGTGTGTGTGTCAGTGAGTCTGTGGAGACGATAACTGACGAACGAATGAACCGATTCAAACGAAATTTCGTACAAAAAACACAATCCGTAAACACTGGAAGTCTATTGTTTTTATGCGCAATCGAATGTTCAGAACCCCCCTAAATTTTCGAGTGAAATTTTGAAAAAATCGTCAAAAAATCAAAACCGCTAATAAAGTTACGCAAATGGACATTTCTTATGTAATTTTTCATTAGAAAACGATTGACATAAATGTTAGAACGCTAACATGAACCGTTCTCGAGATATTGCACATTTTTCAAAAATATTATCAAAAAGTCATAGAAAATAAAAAAAAATACTTCCTATTGAGAAACATGTTCACTTTTCATATGTAATACCATGCAATAAATTTGGTAATATCATTTTCGTGGATCTTGCTCGTTCCATTCATAAAAAAATAAACTCTGAGTAATACTTTTGTATTTGAATGCCAATAGTCATTTATCTGTTATACGAATAACTTATTTCTTCGTCCATAACGCTTGGCGAGATTACGGCGACGAATTTGGTGGAATGTCGCCAACTTGGTGACGTTTTTAAATGTTGCTAAATTAACGAAAAACTTGTCAAATGGATAAAAATGACACTAAATCAATGAAAATGACGACTCATTGACGAAAATTCAATATCTTGGAAATAATATAAATATCTTCTATAAAAATAATCTATTTTTTTTTGCTGTAAAAGTAGTAAATTTATTGCATTGTATAAGGAAAGTCATGTGCTGCCCACATCAGATTTTTTTTTTTTTAATTTTACAAGTAAAATTTTAAAAAATCGTTTTGTTGATCCAAATGATTACAATTATAACATGAGTTTATTTTCTGAAAGGAATTTTAGTACGAATATTGGTTGTTATTGTGCGATTAATAAATTTTTATAACCTATACAACAGCTTCTCTGATAATCTTGATGTTTTTATTCATTGGAAATTACTTTTAAAAATCATTTGTTGCAAATATTTTACATTTCAATGTATTTATCAATTTGCAGGTGCTTTTGAATATCATTTGTTGTCAATAGTTTGCATTTTAATGTATTTCACCCTATTTTAATCTGTGTATTTTGTATTGTATTTTATCTTGCACGCTGTTACTGGGACTTTGTTCTGTAGTTGGCATTCTTTTTTATATAAATAAAAATAAAATTACCATTCACTTTAAAGGGCTTGACAAAATTTTTTGATTGACACCATATTTGACAATGTATCCCCGAGGGCGGGGAAATTTGCCTTGAAATTAATATATTTATAATTTTATGAAATATCCTATATATTTCAAGCGTCAGGGACTCAAAAACTGTATCGAGGCTATTTTTGATAACAATAATTGAAATTAATAATTTCGTAATCACAGAGCCATAAATAATCCATTTTATGCCTGATAATGTCAAATTTTGTCCTGTCCTGCTATGTTAAAAAATATGAAATTTTGAATATATTTCTGAGTTTTCGTTGGAATTAAAAAAAAAAAAATTCTATGTAGTTCTATGTTTATCGATAGCAAAGCCGGATAAAATGTTTCGTGAAAATAATGGTAGCATCCATCGTGCAAAACCATAGACCGGCCATGGACCGACCATAGACATGAGACAGACAGACGGACATTACTTCAAAAATAGTCAAAACGTGTTCAGGAGATCATAAAAGATATATTGGCATCAAAATCTCGAGATCGAAAATTTTCGTGAAAAAACAATATTTTCTCAATACTACGTATGAGGAAGTAAGAATCTGATGCATCAAGTGAATCAGAGTCATGGGCGCCCATAGAAATTTTCCTAGGAGGGGGCAAACCATTGACATCAGTGGTGCAAACTTAAGGATAAGACGTACAACATCAACTACTTGATGCCCAATTTTGTGACCTTGAATGCTCAGGGAAGGACAAGTGCCCCCTTCTTGCCCTCTTCTATGTGCGCCCATGATCAGCAGATGCATACTGAATCTAATTGTACAGTATTGAGATTGAAAGATGAATTTTTTATCCATATAATAATTGCTTAACGTGCGTATGTCTTTCCAGATCCTCCAAAAGCACACCCGCTGACCAAGAAGATATTATAACAACTATTAATGGGCAGAACTTCTATACAGAACTAGGATAGAACTTATATGGATAGCACTACATATGGACAGAACTTATATTGATATACCTACATATGGAGAGAACTTATATGGATAGAACTATATATGGACAGAACTCATATGGATATTATATGGGACTTATATGGACTTGCTCTAGAAGATATTATAGGAATGAATAATGGACAGAGCATATATACAAAACTAGGACAGAACATATGGACATAACGTATAGGGATAGAACTACATATGGATAGAACAATATATGGCCAGAACATATAGCATCAAATAATGGACAGGACATAACGAAGCCAGATTTCGACCCCCCTCCTCCCCCTGGACTGGAGAAATTTTCAATTAAAACAACTATTTTCGATGCTAAGTGCCGTTACAAAATAAAAATTAACCCCATTTTTAAGCAGTTTTTTCTTTTATTGCTAATTTTGCAAGAAAAATTGTGACAAATCTCTATTGTTGTTCCAAATGATCCCAATTATAGCATATTATCCTTTATTTTAAATGACTTTGTTAATATTTTGATTGATATCAAGTTTGACAATGTATGTCCCGGGAGGATCTAATGACGTCACAAATGCATAAATTGTATTGTGGCCAATTTCCACCGCAATTATTGAATTTGTTCAGTTTTGTGACCATTGAGCGATAACTAACGTGTGTTATGTGTGCTAAATCGTTATATGATTTTCTGGAAACCTAAGTGTTTCAGCACTAGTGTTATGGTTATGTATTGGGCCCTATTGAATTTATGTTGCTCGAAATTTATATGCAGAGATAAAAAAAAAATGGGCCAAACTTTACGAAATGGTAGTACACAGCAAACCAAGTATTTTTCGTCAAAGTTTACCAGATCGGAAATGAAATGTAAAGGCGTTACAGGGCGCTTATTCGTTGGGAGGCTCCCATAGCTTGGCTCCCACTATCGCCCGATCTGTTGTGGTGTGATTTCTTTTTGTGGGAATATCTCAAGAGTCTCTATGACGCTCTCCTTGAATCTGAAGAGGAACTCGTCGCCAGAATTTCGACCGTTGCTGCTGAAGTACACGACATGCCTGGTCTGTTCGAGAGAGTTCGCCAATCCTTCCGCTGTGAGGCGTGAATTCAGGTTGGCGGTCGCTCTTTTGAGTTATTACTGTAATTATTGTTTATTAAATGTCATTTTATAACTTCCAAGTCATTCTTGTGTTTTCGCCTCGTCTCATCGGTTTCACCATTAAGCGCCCACTGGCGCCTTTACGTTTCATATCCGACCCGGTAAATTATGACGAAGAATGCTTGGTTTGGTGGTGTTGTTGTTGTTGAGACCCAGACCGTCCGACCTACCAGAAAGGTGTGAGGTAACTGTTTGAACGGCCGGGAAGTGCCACCCAATTTAGACCGGAACCCAGTGGGGGGAGGCATCCACAGGGACCGTACCCTCCTTCCCCTACCACCAACCTCTCGGAAGGACTTACGGACCCACATGTTTAACGTGATCGTACTCCGCATGAACACGGCGGCAGTTGTGGCAACGTACAAATCCAGCGCGCAAACCACGGGGCTACCGCGCTCGAAATGTGCCAACAGCACGCGGTGTTCCCAGGTGGTCACCCACCCAAGTACTAACCGCGCCCGATGCTGCTTGACTTCGGTGATCTAACGAGAACCGGTGTTTTCAGCATGGTAGGGCCGTTGGCTCTGCTTGGTTTGTTGTGTACTACCACCTCGTAAAGTCTGGCCCATCTTTTTTTTTTTAATCACCCTGTATTTATTTGTAATATATGTTAATTGTAGTATCGATTTTTCCGATTTGCCCTATGCGAATTCACGATTGCTGGTCGTATAAAATCTCATGTCTGCCAATTCCTTATTATTGCAACTGATGATGGGCAGGCATCATGTTTTCCCAAAGCGCTTTAGCCTTTTGAAATACTTTTCATGTACGCCATTGGTGGTGTATTGAATAAAGACAGTTTACAATATTTGTAGTCTTTGCTAAATATATTCTTAAGGGTCAGTGTCAATAAATTTTCTGCCCTATCTGAGTTTTGTTAACTTTTGCGGAACACGTTTTTCGCTGAAATTCTGCTCAAACAGTTGCGAAATATTTTCTAAAAAATAAAATGCAATGCTTAGGTTATGTTAAAACTAAATTTAATACTCAAATACAGAATATATTTTTATTGTAAGCCAAAATATTTTTGGTGCTGCCATCTGTTGTCGTAATTTAATTCATACCTATTATTTTTATTTTTTAATGAACATTTTTAAATGTCTATTTCTTCTAATACGATATTAAATACAACAGATCATATATAATAATGCCACAGTCACGAAAAGGTAATTGAACTTGGACTTGAAGACAAAGGAACTTGAAGACAAGACTGCAGTCCTCAGTGATGTACATTCAGATCCCCATATCAAATTTATAGAATGAGAAATTACCTTTCCGTGATTGTGGCATTATTATATATGATCTGTTGTTGTATTTAAAGCTGTATTAGAAGAATAGACATATAAAAATGTTCATTAAAAAATAAAAACAGTCGGTAGGAATTAAATTACGAAAACAGATGACAGCACCAAAAATATTTTGGATTAAAATGAAAAATGTATTCTATATTTTATTGAGTATGAAATTTAGTTTTAATATAATCTAATCATTGCATTTTATTTTTCAGAAAATATTTCGCAACTGTTTGAGCAGAAATTCAGCGAAAAATGTGTTCTGCGAAAGTTAACAAAGCGCGGATAGGGCAGAAGATTTACTGACGCTCACCCTTGAAAAACAAGTTTCATGCATGGTTATGTCAAATTGTGTTTCATGCTGTCATGTTAAATAAATATAAAATTTCGAATGAATTTCAACGTTTTCTATCGAATTTGAAAAAAATTCTATCTAGTCCCATATTTTTTTTGTTCGCAAAACAGAATATATATAAAGTTTCGTGAAATCCCCTCAATACTTGTGGTATCTATCGTACACACAAGAAATCGGCCACAGATGGACATCAGTCTAAAAATAGTCATAACGCTTTCAGGAGATCCTAAAACGTATATTATCATCAAACTATCGAAATCGAAAATTTTCGTAAAACCAATACTTTTTCAATACTACATATGAGAAAGTTAAAGAAATAAACATATAAAAAAATGTAAGTTGAAATTTTTTTAATAATAAGTGTTAGTTTTACTGCATTTCATATTTAAATAGCATACTTGTTAAGTATAATGACTAATTACTACAGTTTTATTTCAAAATTTTGTATTAGGTTATTCTTTTTCCACTCAAAACTTCGTAACTTCGTTGCAAATTGTTGAAATAATTTTCTTCTTGGGTCATATGATGCAATTATTCAATGACATATTCCTTGTTGCCCTTACTGGCGTGATTGCTCTATACGTTTATATCAAAGGATATTCTTTGTTTTAGGAAAGCAGCCCCCCCCCCCCCATGCAGTCTTTCAGGACTTTTGGGCCGGGAGGGGGGACGAATGAAACTTTAGGGGGGGGAAGTTTTCTATTTGTTTTATAAATATATCTAAATGCTGTCACATAAATGAAAACTAAGTTTATATAACATGTCTCCGATGTGTGTGTGTGTGTGTGTGTGGGGGGGGGGGGGTCTTTGCCTCCCGGATGTATGCCTGAAAGAAACACTGCCCCCCCTAAAGAAAATTTAATACTGCACGAACGGACACTATTAGCAACGTATAAATTGGAGTGGGTGTGGGGGGAGTATTTCTCAGTTGAAAAATTTTGAAAATTTCAAAATATATTAATGATTTTATGAAATATCCTAAATGCTAGACCTCGGAGTGGTGAGGGGTGGGGTGGGGTGTAAAACCCTACTTTAGATAACCAGGTCATGAAACCATTATTTTATGCAGAATTGTCAAAGTGGTGGCCCACAAACAAATGCTTAGATACCATATTCAAAATGAACTTCAATTACTAACATTTATTTCAAAATGAACAAATATTGACGCTTAACGAAATGTGTAACTAAAATAAAATGTGATGCATAAATATGCCTGAAAAAATTTTCAAGGACAACAAAGAAAAATTTTAATCAAAGATTTTACTCTGTATGTTATAGAAGTTGATCAACGAACGCTATATAATGCGTAAAAAATGAAAATGGAAAAATTATTAAATGTGTGTTTATGTCAATACTTTAATTTTTTACTTTTGGGGATGATTCATACACACAAAACGTACTGTGCACTTTTCAGTAAATTAAATAATTACAATAAAAGTTATTCAACTCGACCGAATTTTAACAATCATTTACGGCCATTAGAAAAACAACTAATTAAAAAAATGAATAACAATGCTTTTTAATTAGTTCTTTTCCCCATGGATTGTTATTCTGTTTACCCATCTAATTTAATTTTTACTGACTTGCATTTCATTGAATTATTTGTCTAGTATTCATTACGAGTCTTTAAATTAGGGTTAGGTGATATACAATATCTCTTCAAGTTCAATTTTGAATATTTTAATTAAATTATTGTTATTTTATTTATATGTTGCAATTAGCGCAATAATTAGATGTAGTTTTAATCTACAGTTATATTACTGAAAATAATGCATTGTTAATCTAACATGTAATATATGCTTAGTATTTAACATTTAAATTGCTTTCATGCTTTGAATATCTTTAAATTTGTTTGTGTGTGTGTGTGTATATATAATATTTATATATATATATATATATATATATATATATATATATATATCTCCGCTAAATGCCAAGAGAAACACTGCAGGAAATTTAACAAAAAGACGTCTGGAAAAATATTTCGGGCTCTTCATTTTGTCTGTCCCAAAGGAGAAATTAAAAACCCGGCTTTATTACGTTCTGTCCAATGATCGATTTAAGTATGCAAATATTCAGTCTTCTTCTTCACCGGGAGGCTTCTGCAGCGCCTGGACAGACATAAACACGTTAGACGATTATTATTGCCATGGGCATCTTACCAGACCTAGCCTCATCAGACCTAGTAATGGCTCCTAACATCAAAAAGAAAAAATAATTTTAAGTTATAGTTCTACGAAACGGACCTAGAAAGGACCCTAATATATCGGATAAAATAAAAAATAATTTTCAGATTTGGGGTATATAATGATATTAATGGCCCCCACATTTGAAGTTACGCCATATACACTTTTCGAAAGGACAAATGCACCCTCCCTTGATGCACTTTCTACTTCTAACAGTAAAAATACACAAACAATTCTATTTATGGGGTTTTCAAAAATTATTTTGGTGGGTCAAATTTACAGAAAAAATGTTTTCTCTTAAAATAGCTTCTAGTTTCTTTTTTAACCCCACCTACCTATATTGTTTTTTTACGACAAATGATATTCCATACGATACGTATGATTGGTAGATCCTTGATAAAAGCAGGTACGTGTAAATTTTATTAGCGAAAAACGGATGGTTTATGTTCTAGCAAGCAGCACATTAATTTTGTTTTAGTGGATCAAGGTCTGCTGTAGTCTGTTGAAAAGTGCATCTACTATTTATCTTTTCTATTCATTTTATGCAGTTTGGTGCTGCCCTCTCTGATTAAATAACTTCAACATTTATTAATTGAAATGTTGAGAAATGGATGAACTGGGAAATGTAAAATCGGAGCAGTATGTAAATATTTTGCAAGAGCAAATGGATTAAATATGATTATAAATTAAGTAGAAAATATGTATGAGTTATTATCGGAGCACATAGGATAAAGTATTTAAATTTCATTCAATTAATCTGAAAAAATTACATGTTTGGTGTAGTGGCGCCATCTGTTGTTATAATGAGAAGACTAGACGAAGCATTTATCGAGCGACATCGTTCATTCAAATAAAATTTGCTATGATTATTTGAATCTGTGTATATCTGTGTCTTCATGCTGCATCCTTATTCATTTCTAATCTTACTGAAACCTCGGAAATTTCCGTGTGGTATAATTAATACATTTTATGCTCTAATGACGAACCTATAGATGACGCCACTATACACGCATTCAAAACAAGCTTTCTCGGTGCTGTTATATTTTTCTAAGTGGGTTCATGAAATAGCTCGAAAGCGAGCTCCTGATCAAGGAATTCAGTTTGGGGATTCCCTGGGTTAGGAAAAATTCCTGCTTTTCCCTCCCAGGGATAGAAAAGAGATTTTTGAAATTAGAATTTTTAGGAAAGATAGATATGCAGGGAGCTTTACGACCGCAGTGAGTAGGAGGCGAATCCTTCCGAAGGGGTGCTTGAACTTTTATTGCACTAAGTATGTACGTGAACTTTTATTACACTGTGAGTAATCTTTTATTACACTAGGGGGCAGAGCCCCCTAGTGTAATAAAATATTACTAAAGGAAATTTTTCGTAGTGTCGTACAAGACAGAGCACCAGGCGCGAAGCGCCTTTAATCTCCAATTTCAATATGTGGTTCTTATCGTCAAACTGTGACATTAATTCAGTGACCCTAATTGGAGGTTCGAGGTTTTTATTTACTACTTTATTATTTGTCCTAGCTCCTAGTGTGGCAGTTTGTTGCACATTTAGAGTTTAAGCAGTTTGGGAGGTTGATGCAGATCTAAGGGTTACCTAGCGTTTTGGCAGTTTAGAGTTTAGAATAATTTTTTTTTTTTTTTTTTTATAAAATAATAGTCGCGAGTTTTATTTAAAAATCAGATGTTTGAAGTGGGATCTTTTAATTCCGATTATCGATGTTTAGAACAGCGCGGGGTCTCTTACGAGATTTGGCCTTGCGATGATCATAGTCATGCAGATTGAATAACAGTTCGTTTGGAACGGATGGCAAATTTCTGTAAAATTTAAGCGCTAGCTTTTTAATTTGGGCTCTAACAGTTTTTATTTTGAAGTCATTCCTAATTACCGAGTTTCTTAAGTACCTGGGAGCTTTCCTGATAATCCGTAGGATTTTGTTTTGTTTTGTCTCTAGGAGGTCTATTGTAGTTTTACAGGCATATCCCCATACGGGTGCTGCATACAGCATTCCCGGGCGGATGACCGATTTATAAATTAGGAGTTTATTTTGATAACTTAGATTTCCGTTTCCTATCATTGGGTATAAGGCTCCTGTGGCCATATACGCTTTTTTGATTAAGTTCGTTACGTGCTGTTTCCAGGTTAGGTGGGAATCTATCGTTACACCTAGGTATTTAGTAGATTTTTCCGCTTTTAGGGCATGGTTGTTTATGTACAGAGGCGGCGGAGGTTTACGTTTTCTAGAGAAATAAATCCAATGACATTTATTGGGGTTTAATTTTATTCGCCATTTTTCCAGCCAAGTTTGGAGCATGTCTAAGTGTTGTTGTAGCTGTCTGTGCATTACTGAGACATAAGGGTATTTTGCAAGTATCGCACTATCGTCTGCATAGAGTGCCAGCTCTGTGTTTGGAGTCCTGGGGATGTCATTCAGGTATATGTTAAAGAGTGTCGGGCCCAGGATAGAACCTTGCGGTACACTACTTTTAATGAGCTTGGGTGTTGATAAGTTACCTCCTACTCTGACTTGAAAGTGTCTGTTATTTAAGTATGAGATTAAAAGTTTGACAAGAGCGCCAGGGACTTTTAAAGTGATCAATTTGTATGCTAATCCACAGTGCCACACTTTATCAAAGGCTTTTTGTATGTCCAGAAAAATCGCAGCTGTGGGTGTCTTACTATTAAGTCCAGAAGATATGTACTCTACCACTCTCAGCAATTGATGAGTGGTGGAGTGCTTTGGCCGAAATCCAAACTGCTCCGGAATGAGGATGTCATTCTCACTAAGGTGCGTGTTCAGTCTCTTAAGAATTATTTTCTCAGTAATTTTACTAAGTGTCGGTAGCAAGCTGATTGGTCTGTAGTTGGCTGGAATTGTGGCATCCTCACCTGGCTTGGGGATTGTTATGATTATCGCTTCCTTCCATTCTTTGGGAAAGTAGTTTAGTTTTAATATTTTATTTATTAAGATAGTCAAGTAACATATTACGTTTAGGGGTAGGTTTTTAACCGCAATATTTCTGATTTTGTCGTGCCCTGGGCTTTTGCGATTTT
The DNA here is from genome assembly GCA_951213105.1 of Amaurobius ferox. Classification (NCBI taxonomy): domain Eukaryota; kingdom Metazoa; phylum Arthropoda; class Arachnida; order Araneae; family Amaurobiidae; genus Amaurobius; species Amaurobius ferox. The sequence continues at coordinate 99,359,526 of OX578155.1, forward strand.
TGAGATTTTTGATAATTTCTAATATCTCCTGCGGGGTGGCTGGGTTAATCTCAGCCGTTACCGGGGAATTCCTGAAGTTATTTAAAGTTTGGCTAACCATTCTTAGGGTATCCTGACACATTAGATCGTGGTTTGGTTGGAATTGTTTTTCATAATGGCTTGCGAGCGCCTCGGCTTTTTCCTCGTCTGAGTACGCGATTTTAGCGCCATCCATTAGTTTAGCGCCATTAGTTAGATTTTAGCGCCATTTTAGTTCGAGCGAAAACTTCGAAATGTATTTGAAATTTTACATTCTTTTAACATGGCAGCATAGGACAAAATTATGACATAAACACGCATAAAAGGGTTTATTTATGGCTGAATGATCACGATACTTAATAGTTTCAATTATTATTATGAAAAATAGCTGTGATATAATTTCGTTTTGTTCCTGACGTCATTTGCCCCCCTTTGGGAGGCAAGTTACCCCTGGGGGTACATTGTTAAGCAAAATATCAATCGAAAGATTTTTTCAAGCTCTTTAAAGTGAAGGGTGAAACGCTGTAGTTGTAATAATTTGGACCCAAATACCGACTTTTAAAAAATTTTCTTCTAAAATTTAACAAAAGATGGAATTGGTAGAAATATGTCGTTCTATTTTCTCACTAATCGCCACTTCATCATTTCACTTCAATTCCCTTTCTCCGAAGCGAGATTCAAGCGATTCCAGATAGGAAATACTGCAAAATTTTTCTAAGAATTGCCGCAATCTTTACCTGCATTTCTTGGAATCAACACCAGCTACTATAATCGGCATCTCATATCGGGCGAATTTTCGGTTCGATCCGGTTCTAACCGGTTAAGAGCTGTTCGAAGTGGCTGCACGGGGTCATTGATGTGCAGTACAAAAATGTGATATTTGAAAACGCCATTAGGTTATGCCCACTGTTCCCTGTTTGGAATTGTAGGTAGTGATTTTTGCAATTACGTGTCACATCTTAGTGGCTTCAATTTTTGAAGTAATAATTATGTTGCAATAGGTTGGGAATTTTTTTTGTTATATTTGGCTAATAATTTGGCTTCAGAGTGGTTCTTAATAGATAAAATGTTGCATTTAGACATTAATTAGATATTGTGAAATTGTTCTTCCTACGAGTTTTAAGTATTTATATCCTACAACAGCTGAGTGATACCGACTAATTAGATCATGAATATCACAGTCCAAACCAGTGTTTCTTTCAGGCATACATACGGGAGGGCAAAGAGCTATCGGAGACGATTATTCGCCTCTTCCCTCAATGAGGCATTTTATGTTATAAAGCTATATGTTAATAAATTCAGGCTATATAAATTCAGGCTAGTTGTTAGAGAAAATTCTCTAGTTAAACTATATATTTTAACCTCGTCTCCATTTATGTGACAGATTTAGATCATTTTTATTTCGCGACTGATTATTTTCAGAATGAGATTTTGTGGCTATACATATATATATTAATTAAAAATTACATATATAGAATTATATATTTATATAGGGCAAATAGAAAACTCCCCCCCATCCATATAAAAAAGTCATTGGAGAACACTGGCCCAAACTACTGAAGGAAAAAATTTGAAAATTTGCATATACGTGGGACCTGATCTATAAATAATGATAAATATCTAAAATCCTGCAATTTTGTTTGAAAAATTCATAAATCGAAATTTTTTGTTCCAACATTCTTCCAGCTATAACTGAAAAACAGCTAACTAAGCAAAATTCGATTTTAAAGGGCTTTTTGAGCTGTTTAGGGACTTATCTGAATACATTTAGGCCTCTTGTTTTGCTTCAAAAGTTATTCATTAGGATTGTTATCTACCAAGCAGCACCATTCCCTCTTTTCCTCCATTTATGCCATTTAGACATTCTTGATAGATTTTATATTAGAAATAAGAATGTGAGTGGTAGTCAAAGATAACTTCGGTCTAAGGCGGGGTATTATAAGACTTCTACTAAGCCACTTCTACTAAGTTTCAGAAATTTCATCTGTTTTCAGCTCCTATATTTTACAATCTTTTAAAAACATTGTTACCTATCGCTCCTTTTCCAGGGCTATCAAAGACTGGTTATTTACTTATAAGTCAGTTGAAATTGAAAACAATTTTTGTATTTATATCTAATTATTTGCTCGCTTTTATTGTCATCTTTACCTTTTCATTGTCTTTTTAGATCGTATGTTTTAATGATTTATCTGTAATTGTTTTATCTGTAACTGCTTTTATGCCATTTGATGCTACTATGATTAACGTGTTTATCTATCTCCTTCTATAAGGTTAAATCTTTTAGGAGCGGGTATTCATGGATCCTATAATCTCCTTCTTTGAATATTAAAGATATTGGAAAAACTAGAGCAGCGTAAATAAGCTCAAATAACACAATAATACAGCATGCAGCTGTTTCGAGGATACGCTGCACCCCCTTCGTCAGTGAAAGAGAACCAACACATTCGAAGTCCAAAAGAGTAATGGGTGAAAGTGTCCCGAGGGCCATTCCTCTTTTAGACTTCGAGTTTGTTGGTTCTTCTGCACTGAAGAAGGGGATCCAACCAGGGCCGTAGCCAGGCAGGGGGCTGAGACAGAGGTATACCCATCCATCTGGGCCATATTCCATTTCTTTTCATCACTAAATATAGCAGTTATTCATTGGTTGTCCCAATTCACTTGTTCCCGAGCCCATTCCATACGACGTAATTCATGATTTTCAGTTAAACTTGGAATTCGCTTCATACTTGTGAGCATTATATTGCAATTACTTTATAAACGTCTGTGAATAGTAGATCAAGTTACTTTTAAACCTGATTCATTTTGTATTTTAGATAACTACAGTTCTTGAGTCGATGCTAGACAAAAAAGTTTTCTGTCATCTCCAGAACGGGTACAGTTTGGACGGCCTGATCTATTTTTTGCTTTCCTTATATACATAATGTATAAGGAAAGTATTGTGACGGGGTCGAAAATTCGAATTCGAGTTTTCGACGGGACAGCACGTTTCAAACATCCCTGATCACGAATCAAACATTTTTGAAGTGATGTCTGTGTGTGTGTGTGTGTGTGAAAGTATGTGTGTGTGTGTGTGTGTGTGTGTGTGTGTGTGTATGTGTGTCAATGAGTCTGTGGAGACGATAACTGACGAACGAATGGACCGATTCGAATCAAATTTGGTATAAAAATCACAATCCGTAAACACTGGAAGCCTATTTTTTTTTATACGTAATCGAATGTTCAGAACCCCCCTAAATTTTCGAATAAAATTTGGAAAAAATCGTCAAAAAATCAAAACCACTAATAAAGTTACGCAAATGGACATTTCTTATGTAATTTTTCATTAGAAAACGATTAACATAAAATTTAGAACGCTAACATGAACCGTTCTCGAGATATTTCACATTTTTCAAAAAAACTATCAAAAAGTCATATAAAATAAAAAAAAATATATTTCCAATTGAGAAACATGTTCACTTTTCATATGTAATACCATGCACTAAATTGGGTGACATCATTCTCGTCGATCTAGCTCGTTCCATTCATGGAAAAAGATACTTCAAGTAATACTTTTGTATTTGAACGCCAATAGTCATTTATCTACTATAAGAATAACTTATTTCTCCATCCATAACGCGTGGCGACGAATTTGGCGAAATGTCGCCAACTTGGCGACTTTTTGAAATGTTGTCAAATTAACGAAAATATCGCCAAATGGATTAAAATGGCGCTAAATCAATGAAAATGACGACTAATTGTCGAAAATTCAATATCTTGGAAAGAATATAAGTATCTACTATAAGAAAAACCTATTTTTTTTACTATAAAAGTAGTAAATTCATTGCATTATATAAGGAAAGTCATGTGTTGCCCACATCAGATTTTTTAAATTTTATAATCGCGCTCTTTTTGAGCAAAGCATAAATGCCTCGTTTTTACCTATTTAATATTTTCGCGATATCAAGAACAGATTCTAAGCGAAAAGATTAAGCTTTTAATCTCTACATTTCACACACTTCGTCTTTTGTAAACTGTCTCATACGCGGCATTTTACTGAATGGTGAGAAGTGAAACGCAGCAGTTTTATATATAGTGGGCAAACTTCTGCAGAACTGCTTTATGCAAATTACTACCTTATTTGCATACTTTATTTTGATTTTCCATTTTTTTTGTTATTTGTGCATAAACTTTTGAAGCAAGTTTCTTGATGCTTTTTCTGTGTTTACTTCGTTTATTGAAACCTGCAAATCAAACAGGTATTTTCATGAACTTATACTGTTCATTAGTCGTTATTAAATATATAGCGATGAAATTGCATTTCTTATTTTCTTCTTCTGATATCTGTTGCTTATACTAAAGTGCATAAACTTTTGATACACACCTTAATAGCATTTTTGCATTTTTAAGTTTTATAAAAATTATTTTCCACCTAAAACTTTATTCCAAAAGACAAATTTCAAACCGGGATAAAATGACAAATCGGTCGGGACTTCGGGACATACCTTTTAACCGGGACAATCCCGGTCAAAACGGAACGTGTAGTAAGCCTACATTAACATATTATCCAAAGACCGAAATCTGGGTGTAACGGGAAAGTTTACTGAAATCTATCAATTTGGCCCCATAAAAGAAAATAACAATAAAATAATCACAAAACTCGCCGATAAGAGGGCGCTGCTATAAGTAGTTAAACCCGATGACATTTTTTATTCGCGACCCATTCCGGTTCGAACCAGATCGGGAGCGTTCCAAGAATAGAGTTCAGAATGCAGTGTATTTTTTTCTTATCTCTTTAAAGGGATATTTGAGTAAATCTTGAGATGAATAAGATATGATAATTGTAGGTGTTGAGATGTTTTCTTCCTCCTAAACGGGCAATTACCCACTGATCTGTCAGCAAGATATTTAAAGGAATTGAAGATCGATTTTTAAAAGACGAGGGAAGTCATGACATATGCTTTTTATGAGGCGAATAAAATTGCTCTATCAATTATTTCTTTTAACTTTTCCGTATATATTATTATTACTTTCCTTGTATGCATAGTATAATGTATAGGGAAAGTATTGTGACAGGGTCGAAAATTCGAATTCGAGTTTCCTCGGAAGAGAACGTTTCAAGGATCCTTCAACTCGAATCGAACGTTTTTGAGGTTGCAATCCGGGAATTATTACAATTCGGGAATACTGGAAGCCCATCGATTTTAAACGCGATCAAACGTTCGAAAGACCCACAAATTTTCGAATAAAATTTTGAAAAAATCCGGACAATTCAATATTGTTAAATAAATAATGTTTTATTCTGAAACAAATGGCATGAACTTTAGAATGCTGGCTTGAACCGTTCTTTCGAGATGTGCACATTTTTCAAATAAATGTATCTAAAATATTATATAAAACTGAAAAGTTGTAAATATCATTAAATATATAAAACTTGGTAAAAATGTTGGCGAAATATCGCCATCTTGGCGAGTTTTTTAATGTTGTGCCAAATTGACAGAAATATCGCCAAACTGGCAAAATTTATTACAAAGTTACGAAATTGATGAATTAATATTATTAACGTATTTAATATAATATAGTAATATTGCATAGCAGATGTTGGCAGTATTTCCAATTCGTACGATATTGGATCAATATTAAATGCTACTAGGGTAGACATTTAAAATCTAAATATACTTCAACTAAATTATTGTTACATTAAAGTAAATCTTACAAGGCTTATATATATATATATATATATAAATAATTTCCAATGGCGGAAACAACGGGAGTTAATAAAAAATATGACATGAATAGAATTAAGAAAAAATTACAGTCACAGAAATAATTATAGTCCACTCATACGGTCCCTTTGCTTCCCAGCATCGTTTCCACAGGTGAGTCCAGTCCATTACCTCCTTACCTTACAAAAATGGTCGTCAAATATGCGAATTCGACTCAGATTTTTTAGGAGACAATTGGGGCCAGTAACAAGGCGGAATTCCGCTCCAGCTCTCCTCCTAGGCCAGTCTTGTATGTCTAAAATCGTGTTCCACCACAATTTCTGAGAATTCCTCTCTGAAAGTTCTTTTGATAGGTTATTTTTGAAAGTGTTTCTGATTACCAAGTTGATATTGTGAAATGGAATCGCAGCACTTGGTGAAATTGTGAAATTTGGGGAATGGCTACCCCTGTTTTGGGCAGAAAATCGACTCTCTCTCATTGCTATTGCTACCGCAGTGACCAGGGATTCACTGAAGGAAAGTCACTGAGCGTCAGTAAATCTTCTGCCCTATCTGCGCTTTGTTAACTTTCGCTGCACACATTTTTCACCGAAATTCTGCCCAAACAGTTGAAAATATTTCCTGAAAAATAAAATGCAATGCTTAGATTATATTAAAACTAAATTTAATACCCAGTAAAACATAGAATATATTTTTTATTTAATTTCGAAATATTTTTGGTGCTGCCATCTGTTGTAAATTATTTCATACTGACTTTTTATTTTTCAATGAACATTTTTAAATGTCTATTCCTTCTAATACGCTATTAAATACAACAACAGATCATATATAATAATGCCACAATCACGGAAACGTAATTGAACTTGGACTTGAAGACAAAGGAACTTGAAGACAAAGCTGCATTCCTCAGTGATGCACATTCAGATCCCCTTATCAAATTTATAGAATGAGAAATTACGTTTCCGTGATTGTGGCATTATTATATATGATCTGTTGTTGTATTTAATAGCGTATTAGAAGGAATATACATTTAAAAATGTTCATTAAAAATAAAAATAATCGGTATGAATTAAATTACGACAACAGATGGCAGCACCAAAAATATTTTGAAATTAAATAAAAAATATATTCTATGTTTTATTGGGTATTAAATTTAGTTTTAATATAATCTAAGCATTGCATTTTATCTTTCAGAAAATATTTCGCAACTGTTTGAGCAGAATTTCGGCGAAAAATGTGTGCCGCGAAAGTTAACAAAGCGCGGATAGGGCAGAAGATTTACTGACGCTCACCCTTAATTACGACTGAATAAACTTCTTAAAAGGGATTGGCTTTTCTGAATGGCTGATTGATGGGCTTTGGCAGAGTCAATTGCCTGCAAGGCAGTTTCGAGTCTGAAAGCATAACTACGTTTGAGAACTCGTCAAGATGACACTGTATTTGTGAAAGGTCTTAAACAAATGGTTTCGATCTCCCCAAAAATATCTGCTCCGGAATTTATGCATTCGTCCATCTGGCATCCATCAGTATATACTAGAAGTCATTCAGATTTTGGATAGAGTGTTAATTGTCTCGTAGGTTACCGATCTCAATACTATTACATCAGTGGTTTTTTTAAAGCCCTCTTGGAAGAGTTCATTCCAAATCCGAAATGTCTTGCTTAGGATTGGGTTGCAAGGCAGTATTAATTGTTCGGGTCTACACTCAAGACCAAGTTGGTCTTTCAAATCGAGTACTTTTTGTAAAAAACCGTGCTGAGTTTTAAGATTTAAATCACGTGCTTGAGATTTACAGTTCCATAGAGAGAGAGTCCGGTGTTTTCAAGATTTTGCCCAATAGGAGAAGGACGATTTTTCCAATAATTGATCTGATGGGTCTGTTACCTGAATAGATAATCATTATATCAATAGGGGGTTGTTTCTACCGCGCCAGTTATTAAACGAAGAGCCTTATTTTGAACTTGTTAAAGTGACTTAAAAATATGTTCTTAGGACGCTACATAGGGCTCACAGCAATAGGTAGCCATTGACAACACAAAAATTTTGTAGGTTAAGTTTAAAGTTGTTCTAGAACTGCCCCACCTGGAACCAGCTAGTCGCTTCATAAGTCAATCTGAAGCTCGACGAGTGATACTGTTTGCGTGGGTTTTCCAAGTCAGCTTTAGGTCAAAAATGACTCCTAAGTATGAGAATTCTTCTATTTCTGTGACATTAAAACCCTGGTAGACTATTTGGGGATACAACGACTGATGGGTGAGGGAGAAACTCTGGAACACTGCATTTTCTAAGTTAACCTTTAGGTTATTAGCATCACACCATTTTTCCAGCATCACAAGGGCCTGTTCCAGAGTTCTTCAGTTAGGAGTTTGACTCCTTTTTTCGGGCTTTCAGACAAGATAAACAGATAATCTGCGAAGATAAGACACTTAACTCCAGGAATGGATCTCAGCTGAATAACTACATCATTAATAAAAATGTTTGTGGCAGCAGTCGACTCTGCTCCTGCCAAAGACATCGATCGAAAATGCCAGGAATCAGTACCTGAATCATAAGTTCGGATCCAAAGTTAGCTTTTGGTCTACCCTTATAATGCCGGTCTTGTAAGCTCCTAGTCACGAGTTTGAGCCTGACTCGGGACAAACATCATTCAAGTTCTACATGTTAAATATACGACAACTATTGACAGCCCCTGAGGGAGACCAGCCTGGGGTAGTTTATATTTTGAAAAACTGCTGCCGTATTTAACCCTACATAAACGTTGCCCGAGAAAAAAACTCATCCATCTAAACATATTGGAGTTTACTCCCATTTCAGAGAGTTTAAAAAAAATTTATCATACTTGGATTCCAGGTCCACAAACACCGCAGTTAGAATATTCCTATTATCTAAAGCATCTTTTATTGTCTGGCTAAGAAGAGAAACATAGTGGTTGATAGAACTAAATTGCTTAAAACCAGCTTGCTCTATCACCAAAAGCTTATGAGTTTCCAGATACCAGTTTAATCTCCTAGATATCATCTTTACCATGATTTTACCCATCATGGTCGTTAAATTGACATATGATAGTTCTTGCTTGTACGTAAAATTGAGCATCTGGTGACGTAATTACTGGACACCGTCTTCAGCGTCGCCGTTGAGGCAGGATTTTGTTAAATTTTATATTGTGCTTTCCCTTATAAGGGATATTTACAAGAAAAGGGTCAATTTGTCGATAATTTTATTTCTCAGATAACGTGACATATAGAAATCATACAAACAACTATACATTTTTAATTTTCAGGGAATTAAAGTAGCCGCATGCTTATCAAATATGAGAAATATTTTCCTTATGCTCTGCGTTACAATGCGTAGAAGTAATAGTGTGTTGACCGCCTATAACTACCAATGCTTGGAGCTATAGTGACTGGAATACCTGGTATTCTAGGCACTGTACTTGGAGCTGTTCCCGAAAAGCCGTCTTCGCCAGAAGGTGCTGGCCTCGAATAAGAGATCAAAAGCGGAGAAGTTAACATTGAAACAAATGGAAATTTAATGCAAATAAAATGACCGATATCTTTTAAAGTAATTGAATAATTTGTGTGAAATTTGGTGTGATTATTGTAAGTAGTATACACAAAATGTCATTTGATTTTCAGAGAGATTGAGCTAAGGATATATTTATATTTTTAAAAATTGATTTAACTTGATCTAGTGTTTGTTCAAACCTTTACGGTTCAAAAATATCAGGTTCATTCATCACAGTAAAGTGAAATTCGTTATGACGTTTTCTCTTGTGGTACATTTCAGTTCTTTCGATTTTGAAGCTTATCGGGTTAGTCCGTTCTGGAACCGCCACAGGACTTTACCTGTTTTTAGTGATAACTCGAAAATCAGAGAAAGAAGAAAATCTAAATTTAATACATCGTTTTATTTTGGGGTTTATTTTAATTCTTTCAATTTTGATCCTTATCAGGCTATCACGTCTTAGGCCCGCCTTTGGAAATTCACCCGTTTTTGCGGAATAACCCGAGAACAGTTGTATCTAAAAATTCAAAGTTTAGCATATCCTTGTCATTTGCGGTATATTTTAACTCTTTGGATTTAAAATCTTATCGGGCTAGCCCGTTCTGAGTCCAACAAAAGGAATACAGCGCTTTTTGAGAATAAATCAATATTCGGAGCATCCAGAATGTCTACATTTAATATATCATTGTCCTTTAGGGTATATTACATTTCATCGCATTTCGAACTTTCTCTGCCTAGCCCGTCTTGGGCTCGCCATAGAAATGTTCTCGCTTTACAAGAATAACTTGAAAATCTGAGTAGCTAAAAATGAAAATTTAGTAGAGGGAAGGGTGGTAATATGGATCTGCAGGTATTATGGATCCCCTCGGTTTCTCCGCAGGAACGAGGCTCCCCCTAGTGGAAGAGTGGTAAATCAACTCTAATCACTCCCCCTGAGATAAGAAATTGTCATTGCCGGGCATTATTGAAGGAGCATTTGTGTTGTGAGCGTTGGTAGTTTCATTCTATTCGTGACGGTTGAGCAAGGTAAGTGATATACAAGTTTTATGGGTATTTATGTTGCACAATGCGCAGATTTCGATGTCATACCTTGAACGACACTAGTTAGACCATAATATGTCGAAACCAGACTTCAACTTTTTGGTTAGGTTTGGGAGTAGTGATGTGATATTTTCAACATGGTGTTGCTGGTAATATGGGTCCTGACCAATTATTCCATTCTGATCACTCCGCCGATTCACCGGTCGATCTCCAAGTGGAGGAGGACCAACCTGGTGTGATAAACGCCAACTGTCTCTTCTGTGACTCAGCTTTTTCTGATGACTACCATGCAAAATTATGGGTCATGTGTGTGATGTGTGATTTATGGGCACACAGTGAATGTGCTGCAGCCGAGAAAGAAATTTAGATTTGCGACTTTTGTAAATAATTTATGTTTTTTCAACAATAAAGTTCATTTTTGTCGAATAAACTGTGACTATTTCATGGGGCCCATAATAACCGCACTTACAGAAAAAAAAGCAGGTGATTTCATTTTTTTTGGTAATCGCATTGTGGAGGTTACTGGAAATATTTTAAAAATTATTCCTTCCGTTGCGGCCATAACTGATTAGCATATGCGACTAACCATTCCCAAAACGAGTGAAATTAGCTTAAAACGTAGATGCAATTTACAAAAAAACTGTGGGGGTTCATATTATCACCTTTTCCTCCATATCATTTCCTTTTGGATGAATTTTAATATAGATTTTGATCCTCATCGGGATAGCCCGTCTTGAGTCTGCTGAATACGTTGGTCTAATTGATTAATTTTGGGTCTGCAGAATTTGTTTTTGACGAATAACTCGAGAACCGAAGTAGCTAAAAATTTTAAGTTTAACATCTTGTTGGCTTTTGTGGTAAATTTAAGTTTATTAGGATTTGGACTTTAGCGTGCTAGCCCGTCCTGGGCCCGACATATGAATGGACTCGTATTTTGAGAATAACTGAAAAATTGGGCAACTAGAAAATATAAATTTATTTCTTCCTTATCTTTTGGGGAATATTTTAATTCATTCGATTTTGAACCGTATCTGGTGAACCCGTTTTGGATCCACCTTAGAAATTCACTTTTCGGGGAGGAATAACTCTAGAACCGGAGTATTTAAAAGTTCCAAGTTTAGAATGTTGGTGTCATTTGGGGTATATCTTAACTCATTAGATTTAAAACCTTATCGGGCTATCCCGTCCTGGTCCCAACAAAAAGAATGTACTCGTTTTTTAAGAATAATTCAAATTGTAGCAGCTAGAATGTCTAAATTTAGTATTTCATTGTTTTCAAAAAGTTAAAATATACTGCAAAATACCAAAATTAGAATTTCTAGTTTCTCCGATTCTTGAGTTATTTTTAAAAAACGAGTGCATTCCTAAGGCAAGCCAAAGACGGGCTAGCTCGATAAGGTTCAAAATCTGAAGAATTAAAATATACTCCAAAAGAAAATGATATACTAAATTTATGTTTTCTAGCTGTTTCGGTTTTCGAGATATTCTCAAAAGACGAGCACATTCTTATTTCGGGTCTAGGACGGGCTAGCCCGATAAGGATTCATCCAAAGAGTTAAAATATACCACAAAGACAACGGCACTCTAAACTTGGAATTTCCAACTTCTTCGATGCGGTTATTGAGTAATTTGCAAAAACTGAAGACATTCTTATGGCTGGCCCAAGACGGGTTAGCCCTATAAGATTTAAAATCCAAAGAATTAAAATATACCTCAAAAGACAATGATAGATAACAAATTTAGACATTCTAGCTGTGCTGGTTTTCGATTTATTCTGAAAAGCGAGTTCATTCCTGCGGCGGGCCCAGGACGGACTAGCCCGATAAGGTTTTACATCCAAGGGGTTCGAATATACCTCAAAAGACAACGACATGCTAAACTCGGAATTTTTAGTTTCTTCGTTCTTGAAAATTTCCCCAGAATGAGTGCATTCCTAAGACGGGCCTAAAACGGACTAGCCCAATAAAGTTCAAAACCTAAAGAATTAAAATATACCCTAAAAGACAATGATATATAAAATATTTTAGCTGCTCTGCTTGTGTTATGTATAAAGCGAGTATATTAATATGTCGGGCCCAGCCCGGCCTACCCTGATGCGGTTCAAATTCGAAAGTATTAAACTTTACACCAAAATAAAATGATATACTAAATTTTGATTTTTTAGCTGCTTCGATTTTTGAGTTATTCTCGAAAAACCAGTGCATTTCTATGTCGGCTCCCAAGACGGGCGAGCCTGATAAGGTTCAAAATTCAAAGAAATGAAATATACTTTAAAATACCACGATATACTAAATTTAGACATTCTAGCTGCAACAGTTTTGGAGTTATTCTTAAAAAACGAGTACATTTCTATTGTTGGACCCAGCACGGGCTAGCCCGATAAGGTTTTAAATCCCATGAGCTAAGATATACATCAAATGACAACGACATTCCAAACTTGGAACTTCTAGATACACCTGTTCTTGAGTTATTTCGCATAAACGGGTGAATTACTAAGGCGGGCCTAAGACGGACTAATCCAATGCGGTTCAAAATTGATGGAATTAATACCCCAAAAGAAAACGATATATTAAATTTAGATTTCCTACTTTCTCTGATTTTCGAGTTATTCTCTAGAAACTTGTAAAGTTCTATGGCGAGCCCAGGACGGCCTAGCTCGATAAGCTTCAAAATCGAAAGAACTGAAATGTGCCACAAGAGAAGACGTCATACCGAATTTCACGTTACTGTGATGAATGAACTTGATTATTTTGGACCTCAAAGATTTGAACGAACACCAGATCAAGTTAAATAAAATTTTGAAAATACGAATATATTAATAACTCAATTTCTCTAGCGATGTGCGGGTTACGTAACAAGTCTCTATATTTCTTGAAAATGTAAAGGAGATCTCCCTAACGATGACTTTAGTATTGGTGATTTAAATTTGCGTCTTCGGAAAGTATTACTTTTCAAATCATTATTTTGTTTTTAGGGACATTTATAATTTACAACTAGTGCAGCAATTTTCAACTTTGTCCTCAATCTTGGGGGACAGCAATGTAATAATTTCAGTTTATTTTTTTAGTAAACCGTCATTAATTACAACAGCTTACGTTCTGGAATAACTTTAAATTATCAATTCACATATGATTCAAATAAAATTTTACTTTCTATACCTTGTTCTATAAAATTATTTGTGGTAGATAATTATACAATTTTAAATGTTTATATGGAACTCCGAGCGTACTCTCCATTACCAAAGAATCTCTAACCGAGAATCTCTGCCGTTACTACGGAGCCCAGAAGTACGTACCTAAAAGTCTCTTCTAGACACTGTACCGTTACTATATGCCCGTCGATTTCGTTAGATCTCCGTATACAGACTGGCAACACTTAACCTCGAAAGCAACTTCAAAATTAGTGGTCTGTAAACTTTTTTGATCACGCATCCTTATGATAGGTAGATACAGGTCTAGAATTTTTTTTTAATATGTGATTTCAAACGAGCATTGGTAAAAATAAGGAGGTTCCGCATTGAAATAGAGTAAGAATGTTTGGTCTAAATGGGCGTTCCAGTAAAGTAATATTTATATAATCATAATATTATTGAGGTCATGATCGGGCAATTTAATATTCGCTATTGTTGATTTAATTTTCTTATATTTTTTCTACAGATGTAAAATTTGTATTAGGAAAATAATACAAAAAGAGAAGTATTAAATTTCCATAGTGTACCTCCATGTATCAACTCGGGCAGCCCTTGGGGTACGCGTGACCCACTATGATGAGAAACAAAGTATAATGACTGGAATACCCTGACTATATCTTTCAGCCGTTCCAAAGACTGCTGCTGACTATGGATATCAGTGATCAACCTTTTATGAACCAAGGGCCAAGTTGAGTCAATGATATATACTCTGGCAAATACGCACACATGTTCGCAAACACACGCACACATGTACGAAAACACCCGCATTCATACGCACAAATGTACGCAAACAAACACACTCATACTCACATAATATAAAAGCAGGTAAAATCACCACCACTTGAGCGTTACAAAAATGAAACGGGAAATAATCTCCCATACACTTTTTTTACAAGCCGGTATTATGAATTTCTTTAAACAATATGAAATACGAGATAGTTTTTATCTATCATCTAGAATTTTGGTCCTTATAGTTGGTTACGCGTACCCCAGGGGCTGCCCGAGTTGATACATGGCGGTACACCAAGAAAATTTAATACTTCTCTTTTTGTATTATTTTCTTAAACAAGTTTCATATTGGCAGAAAAAGTATAAGGAAATAAATCAATAATAGCGATTAAATAACAATTAAATAACAATGATGTATTTTTCTTGCATTTAAAAACTAGATATAAATCCTGATATTGACCAGTTGGACTGATGCATATAAGATACATTTAAATAAATAAATAAAAATCATTGTAATGAAAAGATAATCAAGATAGAATATTCTTATCTTAATATACGGTATATATCTTCAAGGATTTACAGTAATATGCCATAAAGATGAGCTGCCAGGTAAGTTTTATTATTTATTTAGTTATGCTAAGATAAATTTTACTATATCTTTCCCCAAACACAACTCACAAAAGGATTTATTTACAAAAATTTTATTCAAGTTTTATCTGGCCTATTTTATTTAATTTTGTGTGAAAAAGAAAATTCATATTCATTTCTGTCTACAAATGCATTATTTAAAACAAACTTATTGTAGATTTACATTCGTTTTGTATCCCTCCCTAAGTTGTAAGATGCATTTGTATGATTTCTGATGCATTTTTGAGATGCATTTCTATTTATATAATTATCAACATTAATGTTTGCTTACCAAATAATCATGAAATGTCGTACAAAATAATACTGAAAATAAAAGGGACAAAAAAGAAAATTCAATAGTCTGTTTTAGTGCAAGAAACGAATTAAAAAAAAATATATATTTTTTACATTGATATCTCCGTGTTAACTATAATAAGAATTGTTTCTATAGAAAAATAATTCTCTTGAAACCCTATTTTGAAGTCAAAACAGTTTTTAAACGGCTAGTTTATTTAAATTTTTAATTTAAAATGGCGTATATTTTGCATAGAAAAGTATAGAGTTGTCTGCTATAAACGGGTGAGTTTTAACTGCAGCGCCATCTGTTGCATTTCCTAAACAATTCTCAGGATTTTTTCCTTGAACAAGACACTAGGTATTCCAGTCAGTCACTAGTCAGGGGCACAGACTAACTAATATAGTGTTCTGTGGTCAGGGGGTACAGTTGAAAGAAATGAAGATTCATGAGGCACGACTGAGTGATTTGGATAGTCGGGGTACAGTTGAAAGAAACAGACTTTCATGGGGTACAACTGAATGGATAGTTAGGAGATACAGTTGAAAGAAATAGACATTCATGGGGTACGACTGAATGATATAAATAGTCAGGTGATAAAATTGAAATAAATAAAGAGTAAATAGGGTATTAGGGCAGTTAAAGTTTGGAATCCGCTGCTGTAAAGGGAGCGAAATATAGGAGGTGATTTGAAAGAAAAACTCACCTACTTAGAAATCCATCGTAACAGTAGAACCACTCGTTCTTTTACTTAAGTTATTCCTAAAGTTAATTATGAAATTTTATAAAAGAAAGTCTTGTAGTTAGCCCATGAAACTTTTAATGTTTTACCTCAGAAATTCTTAACTTATGGGTCGCGACCCAAAAGTAGGTCACCATAGTTTTTAGAATGGGTCTTCGAACTGCAATTGGAAACATCGCTGGTGTCAGGGAAGAAGTTGTAAAATCCCAATTCGATGAAATTTTGCGTCATAGTTTTGAACAGAGTATTTAAGTTCTTTTTGGATAAAATTGTAAAAAGGAAGGCCTATAGTAAGGAGCGAAATAATGACAGTATTACTACCGTTTTCGATTACATATTTATACGAAATTATCTTTCCTGCCCTTGCTGTCATTAAAACTACTGTGGCAGCAGCCGACTCTGTTCCTGCCAGACATCGAGCGAAGATGCTAGGAATCAGTACCCGAATTATAAGTTCGGAGTGAAAGCTAGTTTTTGCTCTAACCTTATAATGTCGGTCTTGTAACACGGGGACCCGAGTTCGGGCCTGGCTCGGGACTATCAACAGTAACCTCTACACTACGATAAAAAGCAGACTACAACAAGAACAGGACTTCAGATGCAGCTTTTCAAAGGAGTTTAAAGTCTTCAGGCGAATATTATGACCTAAATAATATTAAGGCGAATATTTTGACCTAAGACTATTGGCTACAGAAGAATATTTTGAAAAGCAATTAAAAGATTTATTTCCATACAAAAATATTTTGTGTATTATTTTCTAACAACTTAAATACTAGCTTACGTACTACTAGTTAATTAGTTATTTCTTGGCTATTTTTTAACCATTTGGCGAATTTTCAAACTCGTTTGGTTATTTTTAGATAATATTTAGCAACACTGGTGCCTGTGGCGTGCGGTGCTGTTAGACGGGGTGCAAGAAATCTCATCACCGAATCTGCTTCATACGTTCCTGACGTCACGAGCCGCCACTGTTTGAAGAACTGGCAGTACTCTGGCAAGACCGAGGATCTCTCACTGAGCAAATGTGAACAACTAATTCAATATTTTGTTTTTATTTTAAAATATACGTCGTTATAATTATTAAATATTGTTTGCTGTAATTAAATATAAGAAATGTTTCGTTTTCATTTTATTATAATTCTAGCTATTCCTTATTTATTATAAAATAAAATTGCATTGAAGAATAAATTTTTATGGTACAAATTAAAAAAAAATCTTAAAAAAAGACTCGATAAAAGATATCACAATATCCATCAAGTTTATGACACGTTTTTGTTATTTGTTATTACATTATTACTGCTTTATTGCATAATTGAGTCGTGGGTCGAATAGTCAAGTCCAGGAGTTGATTTTGAGTCATAAACTCCTGAACTTGATGACCCAAAATCAATTCAAGGAGTTGGTGACTCAAACACTCAAGAGTGGTTATAAATGTTTAGGTCATGAAGTATACAACTCCTGGTGGAGTATACAACACCACCAGGAGTTGTATACTCCACCAATGTGGAGTATACAACTCCTGAAGTATCCAATGTGGAGTATATAACTGAACTCCAGGACCCAAGATTTTGGGTACAAGAGTCCCAAAATCTTGTAAAAGAAATGTTTAAGTACCCCTGTCTTACCTAAGAAGCTTAGTTTGAAACGTCACCTAGCTGTTTTAAGACAAAGTTTAAAAATTAGCTCTAGTCATGTATAGACAGGAAAAAAAAATCAGAGTTTAAAAACTGTCTTTTCTTTTTTTTTTAATTTCACTATTTATTCCTATACGCACTTTACGTAACCTTCGCTTAACAAACAACTTTTCGGTCCCAAATGATACAACTGCAGTTACACGATTCATCTGACATCATTTAATCAAAAAACATCCTCTAATCTCTGTAATACTATCCTAACCTTATTCCATCGCTTCGTGTAAGGGCAGACGAACCCCGAGGGTCCATCTGCGGCTGCGTGACCCGCCTCAGAAAGGGATTTCTGGGATCACTCTCACTGTTTCCGGAAGAAAACGACTTCCTCCTTCCTCGCGCTGAATGGAGTGAACTTGAAGAGAAGGAAAGTTCGCGGGATTTGTAGGATGGTAAAAGGAGATTTGCAAGGTTATCAGAGATTCACCATTGATTATACCGCTTCTGGGCATATTATATATATATATATGTATATATATGTATATATATATATATATACATTTATGTATATATATATATATATATATATATGCATATATATATGTATATATATATATATATATATATAATACGCATATATATATATAATATGCATATATATATATATATATATATATATATATATATATATATATATATATATATAAATTAAAATAACAAATACAAAAGTGCAGGAGTGTGAATCAGTAACCACAGTATCAAACCGCGAGCAATATAAAAGCGTGTATTGAATAGCAAAAAGCAACGAGGAAGGGCCGGAAAAGTAGAGCACGGAGATGCCAGGACAAGGAAAATATATTAAAGAATAGTATATCTGCCAGAAACGTCTTCAGGGGCACATTCTAGACAGACATACTAACATCCGTTGTTTCTATGATTGCATAAAAACACGTGGTTAAAATATTATGCAATCTGTGCGCAACAACGGAATAACGAGAATAACAGAAAAAACCCAAATAGGATAAAATTCAATTATAAAACATAAAATACCACATAAACATGAAATATAAAATACCACATAGACATGAACATGAAAAATATAGCGCACAAATATACAAACTTGCAAAAAAAAGCAACTCACATGTCGAAAGGTCGCCACCGTGAATAATCTTCAAATGAGTCCACCACATGCTACAGTCTGAAAGCTCACCTCGCTTAATACCACGTGGGAATAAACCAGACCAGAGGAAGTGGAAGTAGCAGTACATACTTTCGGAGAGATAAACCCAAGAGTTTAGAAACAGACCGAGATGTGACCACGATTATCGAAAACATTGAAAGAATGGATAACACTGATTTTTGGAGCCATTAATATGCATATATATATATATATATATATAATAGGCATATATATATATATATATTTCAAGAGCTGGAAAGTACAAATAACTAGGCATGTAAAACTTTTGATCCAACACTTTCCCATTCCAATATATAAGCATAATTACCAAGAAATCGTTAAAGAAATCAAGTCACTACAAGATAAATATGTAATCACATATGTAGACAAGGCATCCAGTAATTATGCGTTTATCTGCAAAAAATTTTATTTGGACGAGCTTAAATTGCAACTCAGTACCTCTCTTTCCTTAACTCCCTTATACACTCATATCAATGTTATAAATAAACAAATAATAGCTTACTACAAACTTATTAAACAAAAATACAATCTCAATTTTCCTTACTTGGTACTCATACCTAAATTCCATAAAACACCTATTTCATTTAGAACAGTTACTATAGGTTTTAATTCATATACCAATGCAGCTGATAAACAACTTCTCATCATACTCAATCAAATTTATGATTATTTTACTGCACAAAAAACACATATAATCAAAAATAGTATAGAACTTATTAATAAAATAAAACTAATCCCTTACATACATGATGTAAAAACTTTTGATTTCAAAGACCTATTTAATAATATAGACATTAATGATTTATATAAAGTCATACTACTTTTATATGAACAATTCACTCAAGCCAAAAACATATCATTTCCAAAATTCAGAACTTTATTAAAATTCATTTTGTTCAAACAGTTTTTAGTTCAAGGAAAATGCATATACAAATTAAATAAAGGAATACCACAGGGAGGTAAATCATCCACCATACTGGCCAACCTTTATCTACATTTTTACGAAAATCAGCACCCATTCAACAGTCATATAATGTACAGATATATTGATGATCTTATTATTATTGGAATTACTAATGAGGCCAATGAATTAAATTTTGATTTCTATCCACCTAATCTACAACTCCTTGAAAATGTATATACATCCAACTGGATCAATTTTCTAGACGTTAGTTTAACAATTAAAAATGCAAAAACAATAAAATTTAAAATCTATGACAAAACAGAAACTTATAACTTCAAAGTAAATAAACTTCAACATTTCTCTTCCAATCTTTCCAAATCTGTATATAGAAATATTATTAATAACCAGTTATTAAGAATCAAAATGTTAAGCACACCTTGTTACTACAAAGAACATCTTCATAAATTCATCAACACCGTTATCAAAAATAACTACCCGCCCAATCTTATTTTTTCTTTTATTAAAACACATTTTAAATTTAAATTCAAAAACTTGCAACAATTACAGCAACATATTGACAGATCATACTCTAGCATTTCTAAATAATTCATAATCTCCATGTCTTCTAACAGTTAAACATTTTGTATAATTCACTGTAACCTGCTTTGAGAAAACTGCTTAGTCAGTAACACAAATTCACTGTAACCTGTTCAGAGATGATTGGTAATACACATGCTTTTCCAGACGTACCACTGTACTAGGGGTAGATATATTTTCATTTTATTTTCATTATATTCTTTTGATATTACTTTATAATACTTTGCATCCTCATTTAAATAATTAGCCACAAGCTGGTGTAACAGAATATTTTATATTCATGTTTGATTTTTTTGTGTATTTGATCCACTTTGTTTTTTCTTCTACGTCGGGCCATTTACATTATTTCTGTAATACATGTTACAGTTGTGTAAACAGAAACGTAGAATCAGCATTAATGAAACATGTATGGCCCTTGATAACGTACATGGTTTCAGAAATGCTTTTCATATTCATTTTATTCCTTTTATATTCAATAGATTCCATTTATTCAATATCCAAACTTCTTGCATAGCTCATCGTGCTACACTAGGCTTCTGATTTGCATTTTTTACCTTTACCTTCAGTTTACAAGCAATATTCTTTGGTATTTCTCGGGTATATATATTACAAGTAATCATAAAATTCTTCTATTATATATATATATATATATATATATATATATATATATATATATATTAAAAAGAAATAGAAAATTGAAGAATGACAATGTATCAAAATTTCGCCGGGGGGGGATTGTGACCCCCACTTCCCGGTTTAGCCAGCTTCATGTCATGACGACACTCCCGGAAGCGGATACAATGTCGCAAACCTAGTACATATACTAAAACTAAAAATGTATAAAAGTTGAAAGACCAATACTGACTTTACACCTACACAGTATTGGTCTTTCAACTTTTATACATTTTTAGTTTTAGTATATGTACTAGGTTTGCGGCATTGTATCCGCTTCCGGGAGTGTCGTCAAGACATGAAGCTGGCTAAACCGGGAAGTGGGGGTCACAATCCCCCCCCCCCCGGCGAAATTTTGATACATTGTCATTCTTCAATTTTCTATTTCTTTTGTAGTATTTAAATGTACTTGTTTGAGCAGCTTAGCGCCTTTGGGTATATTTTCAGTAGATTGTTTTAGATGAGGTTAATAGTTATATCTATATGTATATATATATATATATATATATATATATATATATATATATATATATATATATATATATATAATATGCATGTAGAAATTTTGCATATGGTCCGACGTAGATTATATGAGAAATTGGATCAAAAACAACAAAATATCAAAACATATAAGTTAGATCAAAGTTACTTAATAAAAATGAGAACACAGAATATTGCTAATAAAAAAACTTTTTACCATATCCTCACAAGATCCTGAAGATAAATCCCATGTCTGCTCTTCAAAGAGCTTACTAAAGAAATGGTGTTAGTCTAAGTCAAAATATGTAACATGGAGAAAAGAAATACTATTTTGAATCATCAATATGATCCAATGGATGAATAAATTCAACAAAGGTACTTAAATTAATGTTTAGACACAGCATTTCAACAACGTAGTGTCGTACAAGACAGAGCACCAGGCGCGAAGCGCCTTTAATCTCCAGTTTCAATATGTGGTTCTTATCGTCAAACTGTGACATTAATTCAGTGACCCTAATTGGAGGTTCGAGGTTTTTATTTACTACTTTTTATTATTTATCCTAGCTCCTAGTGTGGCAGTTTGTTGCACATTTAGAGTTTAAGCAGTTTGGGGGGTTGATGCAGATATAAGGGTTACCTAGCGTTTTGGCAGTTTAGTGTTTAGAATATATATATATATTTTTTTTTTTATAAAATAATAGTCGCGAGTTTTACTTTAAAATCAGATGTTTGAGGTGGGATCATTTAATTCCGATTATCGATGTTTAGAACAGCGCGGGGTCTCTTACGAGATTTGGCCTTGCGATGATCATAGTCATGCAGATTGAATAACAGTTCGTTTGGAACGGATGGCAAATTTCTGTAAAATTTAAGCGCTAGCTTTTTAATTTGGGCTCTAACAGTTTTTATTTTGAAGTCATTCCTAATTACCGAGTTTCTTAAGTACCTGGGAGCTTTCCTGATAATCCGTAGGATTTTGTTTTGTTTTGTCTCTAGGAGGTCTATTGTAGTTTTACAGGCATATCCCCATACGGGTGCTGCATACAGCATTCCCGGGCGGATGACCGATTTATAAATTAGGAGTTTATTTTGATAACTTAGATTTCCGTTTCCTATCATTGGGTATAAGGCTCCTGTGGCCATATACGCTTTTTTGATTAAGTTCGTTACGTGCTGTTTCCAGGTTAGGTGGGAATCTATCGTTACACCTAGGTATTTAGTAGATTTTTCCGCTTTTAGGGCATGGTTGTTTATGTACAGAGGCGGCGGAGGTTTACGTTTTCTTGAGAAATAAATCCAATGACATTTATTGGGGTTTAATTTTATTCGCCATTTTTCCAGCCAAGTTTGGAGTATGTCTAAGTGTTGTTGTAGCTGTCTGTGCATTACTGAGACATAGGGGTGTTTTGCAAGTATCGCACTGTCGTCTGCATAAAGTGATTAATTTTTAACATAAATAAAAGTGTAAGTAGAATACTGGTAGATGATTTGTGTATACAGAAAGTGGTAACTGCTTTGGATAGTGTTTTCATTTATTCAAAGGCTAATGAGACTGAGGTATGATGAGTTGTATGGAGTATGTGGAGTATATTGATTTTTGATCTGATATGTGAAGTATATTAGTATGTGGAGTATATAGATTTTTAAAAGTTGTAGTTTTTGATTATTGAATATACTCTTCATAAGAAAACATGGTGAATTTAATTTTTTAATTCGTATTAATTGACTATTATATATATATATATATATAATAGTCAATTAATACGAATATATATATATATATATATATATATATATATATATATAAAGATATACAAATGGAAAGTATAGAACGGGGATGACCATATGTTTTTCATAAAATGGTAGGGGTGGATTGCGACACCCCTTTCCCGTTGTGGTTTGCGCGCTAGATTTGCACGCTGCCACAAATGCCGCCGTGTTCATGCGGAGTACGATCACGTTAAACATGTGGGTCCGTAAGTCCTTCCGAGAGGTTGGTGGTAGGGGAAGGAGGGTACGGTCCCTGTGGATGCCTCCCCCACTGGGTTCCGGTCTAAATTGGGTGGCACTTCCCGGCCGTCCATACAGTTACCTTACACCTTTCTGGTAGGTCGGACGGTCTGGGTCTCAACAACAACCCCTTTCCCGTTTAAAGCAGTTTTACCGCCCGGGCAACGCTCACAGAACCTATGTAATACAATGGTCAGTCCTCCATATGTGCAAAGACAAAAGCACTTCAACAGTAATAAAATCAAAAAAGGAGACCTGGATTGGAAAAAAGACGCCATAGATTACTGTTCCTAGATTCCACAGTATTAGTAAGTCAATTCGCGCATGCGTGTTGAGATAACTATATAGCAGTATCGCAGATACGTTTAACTACGCTCAAAATCTCATATGAATAAATCAATGTCTTTGTCTTCTTTGAAAAAGGAATTATAATAATTTTTTAAGAAATAGACTGGATAATGTTTTTTTATAACTCAGTATATGTGGAACCTTTCCTATTGAAATCCACTCATCGTTATTTATATATATATATATATATATATAAATTGGAAAAATATCTGAAAAATACATACATAAAATACATTATCAAAACACTGCCAAATATTAAGGTTCAATGCCGCACTTTCACTTTAAGCAGATATATTATAGTAAATACAAAAACAGATTTAAAAAGGGGGGGGGGGAAGAAAGGGGGAAAAGAAGGGAGAGTGTTTACAGGAACGACAGTAGAAAGGCCGGGGGGATTGTGACCCCTCGTTCTCGGTTAAAGCGCTTTTATTCCCAGGAAACACTCTGTCTTCCTGAAGCATCCCTTCGTCCAATGAAACATCCCGAAGTAGAAAGACCATGCAGCACAAAAGGGCTCAAGATATGAAAATAAACAAAACCTGACCTTACAGCAAAATGTTCGAAGACCACGAGAAACGCCATGTAAAGATACTGCATCGATATACAGTCATCATGCAATACCGTTTCTTTCCCTCTGAAAGACCAAGCGTACATAGTGCCTTAGATATCGAAGAGGATAATGGCATTTTGCTGCTTCTTGGAGTAATTTATTAATACAGTGTTGCCCAAATCATGTCCTATTCTTTTATAAAGTGCCTTGATAGGGTTTTCCATTGTTTTCAGGTGGTATTACCGGTGGTAAAATTTGTTTTTATTATTATATAGTATATATATAATAAAAATAATTAGAAATTCCAATGATAGAATAGAGAGAAGTTGCAACTCAAAAATCCCCAACATTAAAAAAATGCCTATATGATAAAAAGTATCAAACAGTGAATTATCAATCATGTGCAATATAAAAGGCAATCCTCTAGTCATCAAGTTGAAGGCAAACAACAAACATCAATGGAAAGGAATCGATAAAAGGAAATCAAATAAAATCCAAGCATTAAAGCTTTACATGTAGATAAGCACTAGGCCTAAACAAATGAATTGTTCATTTCGATAAAACTCTTCGTCAAGTCCAAGTATTTCATCAAAATGAACACCAAATGCATGTTTCTGATATTAGTGATAGATTATATCTATAAACACTGTTAACTTGGACGACATGCATAAAGATTGAAAAATTATAGGAAACAAGAATATCTGAAAAAACACTGCATATGTTTGATCCATTGGAGCCTTGAATAAAGAGAGCAATGTTGCCAATCACAAAATCTTAAAAGTTGAGAACTGCTGTTGCCAATCGTGAGAAATAAATAACAATAATGAGAAAAGGTTAGAAAAGGTGATATTCAACAGTAAGAGCTACAAAATATAGGTGCAGATGATAAAAGAAGGCATATATATATAATTCTTAATTATGTTTATCTATAAAAGTTAAAAATAGAAAATAATGGAAAATAATGTTCATAAATATTTAATATTTTGAAAAGTTGTTTTCTTTGCAAATGTATAACTTTAGCCAGCTTCAGCTTTCATAAATTTTACATGTGGTGTAAAATTTTGGTCACTCAGCCCCCTCTACTCCCCTCCCCCTTGATTTTTCCCTTTTTGAGAATTTTTCAGGTACTTGCAGCCTCAAAAACTAAATATTATGGTTTAGACGTCCTTGACAGCCCGCCTCTCTCTCTCTCTCTCTCTCTCGAGGAGTGTTCGTCCCCCCTATGAAAGGGCCTCAGTCTGCTCCTTTTTGAACAATACAATCGCGGGAAAAATGAAACAGGCGCTAATCGGAACAAAAATTTGTCGACATTTCATTTTGTTTACTTACGCAGAAAACACTTTATACATTTATTACGATCAATGTGTAATTAAAATAAAAGTTACTTGGTCTCACAAAGTAGTTGGGTAGACACTGTCTTCCTTGTCTACCCCGAATTTTCGCCACAGTCATTCAGTGGTATAGTTCAGTGTACAGTTCATTTGAAGACCCAGACAACTCGACTGGCCCGAGGGCTTACAGCAGCTGTTTGAGTGGCCGGAGTGTACAGTTCAGTGTATAATTTCTCGCGAGAGCCGAAAATTTTCGGGGATAGTTTACTTTCTGTGTACAGTCGTGTGAGAAAGTAGTCTACAGATTCCAGGTCATTGTGTTTTGGGCTTGGTTTAAATGGTTGCCTCTCATCACTCTTACTTTCCACTTCCGCATTTTCTGAGCTTTGTAAAAATGATTCTTTTCTGCATGCCTTTCTGTTTGCACGTGAGCCCATCACGTGGTCACCGTTTGTCCCACAATTGCGCTAAAAACCCAGAACTTTGTAAACAACTTTTCGTTTTTAGGTAAAGAGGCACTACGAGTATTCAAGGTATGTATTCTTGAATTGGGGGTATGGGGGAGGGGGAGAGGAGTACGTCATCTTGGACAAGTGGGTTGCCGGTGCATCGCTGTTCACATGACTTTGCTCACTTTTTGATGTCTACATTAGATACAATTTCGTTTTTTCTACAGCACACCGATTTTTTGGATTTTCTTTTTTTCTGGATAATATTCGGATTTGCACTGATTATTAGATAGATGTTGGTTTAATTTGAAAAAATCTGATGTGGGCAACACATGGCTTTCCTTATATAATGCAATGAATTTACTACTTTTACAGTTAAAAAAAATGTTATTCTTATAGTAGATACTTATATTCTTTCCAAGATATTGAATTTTCTTCAATGAGTCGTCATTTTCATTGATTTAGCGTCATTTTTATCAATTTGGCGAGATTTTTGTTAATTTGGCAACAATTGAAAATGTCGCCAAGTTGGCGACATTCCGCCAAAGTCGTCGCCAAAATCTCGCCAAGCATTATGGGCGGAAAAATAAGTTATTCTTACAGCAGATAAATGAGTATTGGCGTTCAAATACAAAGTATCTTTTTTCATGAACGGAACGAGCTAGATCCACGAGAATGATGTCACCCAATTTATCGCATGGTATTACATATGAAAAGTGAACATGTTTCTCAATAGGAAATATTTCTTTTTTATTTTATATGACTTTTTGATAATTTTTTTTAAAAATGTGCAATATCTCGAGAACGGTTCATGTTAGCGTTCTAAAATTTATGTCAATCGTTTTCTAATGAAAAATTACATAAGAAATGTCTAGTTGCGTAACTTTATCAGCAGTTTTGATTTTTTGACGATTTTTTCAAAATTTCACTCAAAAATTTAGGGAGGTTCTGAACATTTGATTGCGTATAAAAACAATAGGCTTCCAGTGTTTAAGGATTGTGATTTTTGTACCAAATTTCGTTCGAATCGGTCCATTCGTTCGTCAGTTATCGTCTCCACAGACTCACTGACACACACACACATAATTTCACACACACACACACATAATTTCACACACACACACATAATTTCACACACACACACACACCCATATCACTTCAAAAGTGTTTGATTCGTGATCAGGGATGCTTGAAACGTGCTCTCTCGTCGAAAACTCGAATTCGAATTTTCGACCCCGTCACAATACTTTCCTTATACATTATATGTATATAAGGAAAGTGAAAAATGAGGTGACTCTTTTTCTTTTCAATCAGCCGTCTATAAATAAGTAATATCTATATTATAATCCTTTAATGTGTTTTTATCTTTCCAGAGCTAGCTCCCCCCCCCTCCCCCCCCCCCCCCGGTCTCAGTGACCTAGAAAAAATAATCTTTGCACACATTATCGATCACTAATTATCGGGGAAGAATTTAACGCAGCAGAATTTGTATTCCCTCCTTACGGTGTGTGTGTGTAAGGGGGGGGGGGGGGGGGAGCGGTTGTTTTCAGAAAGTTTTTCAGACTGTCCATAAGCCCTCTCTTTCCCCAGTGATTTAGAAGGCTGAATCTTTGCACACTTATGGCATCAATCACTCATAATATAGAATATAATGGAGAGAATATAGTGGAGCCTGATTTTCACTATAATGGAGAGAATATAGTGGAGCCTGATTTTCAATTTCTATCCCTCAAAGGCAGACAAAACAAGGTGGTTTTGAATAGACTTTTCAGAAGCCTACGAAGACAGAACCTAATGAAGATGGATATTGGATTTCTCTCTCTGGAGAAGAGGGCAAAATGGATACAGTGGTTGAAAAGTAATTTCAGACCTTCCAGAACCCCCCCCCCCCCCCCTGGAAGACTGAAACTTTGCATTCTGTAGCATGCAACTATGAGACAGAAACAAAGTCAGACAATTAAAAACAAACCTGACACTTTCGAACGCTATGCGCAATACATTGCTGAGACTTAATTTCAGAGTTTTTTTTAACAGGCTAAAAACACCAATAGGCGAACTGCATTAAAGACGGAACTCGAATTCGATTTCTTCGTTTTCGATCAACATGTTTTTTTTTTTTTTTTTTTTTTTTAATGCCAAAACACTCTTATTAGTTGCCAAAGACATCTCTTTGTCAGAATCCACGAAAGCAATTTTTGAAAATATCACTTTTGAATTTAGTGAAAAGTAGCAAAAATGATGGTTTTGTAAAAGTGCACCCAATTACGGCCCCCTCCCCCACCCTCACCTCTTTTTTTTATTCCAAATTTAGATTCTCAGTGTAAATAAAAATTAACAAATAGAAATAAAGCAGACTTAAATAATGGCACACAATGATTTATTTGAAGTTATGTTCTTAAGTAAAAATGTTCAATTGCAATAAGTTAATTATTATTGCTCTATTCCTGGATATTCTGCGAGGGCTCACAACCGGTGCATGCTTCACTTCTCACCTCCACCCTCCGTTACCTAAAGACTATTTTTAGGCGTCAAACATCATTGTCAGTCGGTTCATCATCAGGCGGGGGTTTCCTTTATGGAGAAAATAGACTATGTGAGCTCATGGGACCGTCCCATGTCGACTCAACTGCTTTTCCAGGAGAATTAAGTGCCTTCCTCCCTTATTTGGCTTACAGTAAAACAGAGGTCAGTAACGGAGGTTGGCTTACAGTAAAACAGAAATCTCTTAATACATATGTACAGTAATGTGATTTCACTGCGGACTTGGGACGAAAATGAAAATAAAATCCTTTAAAAGTGAACAATACATACATACTGTATTTAATTTTACAAAACGATCAATATACACTTCAATATAAGAGTAGTGGTGTACAGAAATTTATCGTAATACCATAAATATAATATCGTAATACCATGACGGATAACAGAAACTGAATATTAAACGAGTGACGGTTAATCGAAGTTTTACTGTATTTGGTATGGTTACAAAATTCCCTTCCTCTTCTTCGTTCTTCAATTTTTTTCCCTTTGCTCAAGTAATTCCTGAATTATTTTATTGCTTCTTCCATCCCATCTCTTTTCTTATGGATTCTACGGCTTTAGTCATGGATTCTGACGATCAAGCTTTTCTTACCTTTTTCTATCTTCCATCATCTGATTTTGTTTTTAATATAATCAGTCTGACTAAAAGCAACGTTCGAAAAAAGATGTACAAATTTAGGACGCACAGAGGTCTTACTTTGGAATGCTTGGGGATCCGACAGAGGGAAAGGGAATATTTTCAAGCCCATTGCGTTGACAATGTTTGCGTGTAAAAAAATCTGATGTAGGCAGTACATGACTTTCCCTGCAGACATATATCCACGTTCTCTTTATTTTAATTAAATTTAATTCACTTTTAATTCAATTTTCGTTCTCGTCTAGTAACAGGACTTATTTTCAAAGTCGGCGCAGAGAAAATATGAAAAAACTAATCTCTAGAACGGCTAGTCCTAGTGTAATAGGGTTGGTCTTATTCTTTTCTTCGTTAAAAATTACGTATAAAACAAGCATTTAATGGATATATTTAAGCATACGTAGTTTTTACTTTAGATTTTTGCGGGTCATTTCGCAAAACAACGCAGGTTACTTTTTTCCGAAACGTACCACAATCGAATGAGCACCAGGGTAACCTACAAGCGACTTATCTACCGAATTTTGTGAAATTCGGTCCATTAGTTTTTTCGTTAGAGTTGAAACAGGCTTTTGCGAGCCATTTCGCAAAAAAAAAAGGCGGGTTCTTTTATCCCAAATCATACCCAAAACTAATAAGCACCAGATTCGCTCACAAGTGACTTACCTACCAAATTTTATGAAATTCGGTCAATTAGTTTTTTAGTTAGAGTGGATACAAAATCTGCACAGACAGACACACACACAGACGTCATGCTAAAAATTGTTTTTTCGTATTCTATAGGTCTTGAAACGTGTAGATCCGTCGAAAACTCGAGTTGCGATTTTCGATATGATTCCAATACTTTCCCTATACATTACCATGTATTGCAGGGAAAGTAAAAATCTGATGTGGACAGCACATGACTTTCCTTGCAGACTTATATACACGTTCTCTTTATTTTAATTAAATTTAATTCACTTTTAATTCAATTTTCGTTCTCATTTGATAACTGGACTTATTTTCAATGGTGGCTTAGAGAAAATACGAAAAAAACTAAAATTTCTCGAAAACGGCTAGTTCTAGAGAAATGGGGTTGGTCTTATTCATTTCTTCGTTAAAAATTACGTATTAAAGAAGCATTTAATGGGTATATTTGAGCATACGTAGCTTTTTATTTTAGATTTTTGCCGGCCATTTTGCAAAAAAAGGCAGGTTATTTTTTTCCGAATCGAACCAAAATCTAATCAGCACCAGGGTAACCCACAAGCGACTTTTCTACTGAATTTTGTGAAATTCGGTCTATTAGTTTTCAGCTAGAGTGGGTACAAGCTTTTGCGGACTATTTCGCAAAAATGGAGGGTTCTTTTATCCCGAATAGTACCCGAAACTAATCAGCACCAGACTCGCTCACTAGTAACTTACCTACCAAATTTTGTGAAATTCGGTCGATTAGTTTTTTAGTTAGAGTGGATACAAAATCTGCGCAGACAGACAGACAGACACACAGACACACACACAGACGTCACGCTAAAAATAGTTTTTTCGTATTCTAGAGGTCTCGAAACGTATAGATCCGTCGAAAACTCGAGTTGCGATTTTCGGCATGATTCCAATACTTTCCCTATACATTACCATTTATTGCAAGGAAAGTAAAAATCTGATGTGAGCAGCACATGACTTTCCCTGCAGACTAATATTAACGTTCTCTTTATTTTAATTAAATTTATTTCACTTTTAATTCAATTTTCGTTCTCATTCGGTAACCTGGCTTATTTTCAAAGGTGGCGTAGGGAAAGTACGAAAAACTGAAATATCTCGAGAACGGCTAGTCCTAGTGTAATGGGGTTGGTCTTATTCTTTTCATCTTTAAAAATTACGTATTAAATCAGCATTTAATGGATATATTTGAGTATACCCAGTTTTTTAGTTTAGATTTGGACGATTTTTGCGGGCCATTTTGCAAAAAAAGACAGGTCATTCTTTTCCGAATCATACCAAAATCTAATCAGCACCAGGGTAACCCACAAGTGACTCATCTACCGAATTTTGTGAAATTCGGTCCATTAGTTTTTCAGTTAGAGTGGATACAAGCTTTTGCGGGCCATTTCGCAAAAAAAGCGGGTTCTTTTGTCCCGAATCGTACCCAAAACTAATCAGCACCAGACTCGCTCACAAGTAACTTACCTACCAAATTTTGTGAAATTCGGTCGATTAGTTTTTTAGTTAGAGTGGATACAAAATCTGCACAGACAGACAGACACACAGACACACACACAGACGTCACGCTAAAAATAGTTTTTTCGTATTCTAGAGGTCTCGAAACGTATAGATCCGTTGAAAACTCGAGTTGCGATTTTCGGCATGATTCCAATACTTTCCCTATACATTACCATGTATTGCAGGGAAAGTAAAAACTGTTTTAAAAGCGCATAATCTGCTATTGTCTTACTATTTCTACACGTTAGTGATAAGAAGAGAATTTTTACCTGCTTAGAAGTGAAGTTATGACACCATTAAATAATGTTTTAAGAATATGGCAACTCACGAAATTAAAAACGTAAACACCATTCACAGACGACTGTGCTGAAATGAATAATGAAAAGTCCACAGGCTGACGATGACTTCATAAAACAGTTACACCACTTACTATAATATATAATATATATATTATAGTCGTGGTGTAATACAATGTAATATAGTATAGTCGTGGTATATATATATACAGGGTGTCCCAAAAACATTGACCTCGGTTTTTATTCCTTAAATATTGATCTTAGACATATATAATAAATTACAAAGTTGCATAAGAAAGGTACAGAATTTTATGAAATCGATTAAAATTTTCAAAGGAATTAAATTTTAAGAAATACAAAATTTAAATTTTTATACGGCCCCCTTACAAAAGCATTTCCAATAAGTAAAATGTGCCCCATACACTAATAAGGTGATGTACAAAATTTCAGCATTTTTTCATAAAAAGTCCCATAGATATGAAAAGACAGAAATGCTGACTTAAACCACTTTTCGATGCATCGACATGGGTTCCCAGAGGGGAAAAATCATGTCGGCAGATTGCGTTTCAGGGGTCATGCACAAATTACGAAAGACAGCAATGATTACATTAATAAATAATAATTTTGCTATTTATTGGTACAAAAGTATCTACACTATGTAGAAATAATAACTTTACACAAAAATTACAAAGCTTGTTCAAAAATTTTTCCATCCATGCCAAAGATCCATTAAAGATAAGAGGCAGATATAATTTGCCTATTATGCGTTGCGTCATTTGCACTCTTGCTGTAAACATTTCATTTTAATGTGTGATTAATCACTCACCAACTTTGTTTAAACATATCTCTGGGACTTTTTATGATAAAATGCTGAAATTTTGTACATCACCTTATTAGTGTATGGGGCATATTTTACTCATTGGAAATGTTTTTGTACGGGGGGGGGGGGGGGGGCGTATAAAAATTTAAATTTTGTATTTCCTCAAATTTAATCCCCTGAAAATTTTATCGATTTCATAACATTCTGTACATTTTTTTACGCAACTTTGTAATGTATTATATATGTCTAAGATCAATATTAAAGAATGAAAGCCGAGGTCAATGGTTTTGGGACACCCTGTATATATACACACAGTCAACTCTCGAATATCACGGTACTTAAATTGTACAGTCTGTAGAGCTTCCACTTTAACAATTCTAGGATGATATATTTTTCGCATTTGTCAAAAATTATCTACAGTTAACAAAACCATGGACTCAATAAGCAGTTCCATATTTCTCGCTGTTATGGCCTGAGACCTCGTTGGAATTCAGGTTATCAGAAGAAGAAGAGTGGTATTTATTTAGTGCAAATTTATTACTAATTTATACCTAATTACATTTTATGCTTAATATAAAAGTTTGAGTATGTATTTTACTGTATTTTGATTAATATTTAGTTTATTAGGTTCATTTTGTAGTGAAACATAAAAAAAAAATCTGATGTAGGCAGCACATGACTTTCCCTGCAGACTTATATTCACGTTATCTTTATTTTAATTAAATTTATTTCACTTTTAATTCAATTTTCGTTCTCATTCGGTAACCGGACTTATTTTCAAAGGTGGCGTAGAGAAAATACGAAAAAACTAAAATATCTCGAGAACGGCTGGTCCTAGTGTAATGGGGTTGGTCTTATTCTTTTCTTCGTTAAAAATTACGTATTAAACAAGCACTTCATGGATATATTTGAGCATACGTAGATTTTTATTTTAGATTTGGGCAATTTTTGCGGGCCATTTTGCAAAAAAAAGGCAAGTTATTTTTTTTCGAATCATTCCAAAATCTAATCAGCACCAGAGTATCCCACAAATGACTTGCCTACCAAATTTTGTGAAATTCAGTCCATTAGTTTTTCAGCTAGAGTGGATACAAACTTTTGCGGGCCATTTCGCAAAAAAAAAAAAGGCGGGTTCTTTTATCCCGAATCGTACCCGAAACTAATCAGCACCAGATTCGCTCACAAGTGACTTACCTCTATCAAATATTATGAACTTCGGTCAATTACTTTTTTAGTTAGAGTGGATACAATATCTGCACAGACAGACAGACAGACACACAGACAGATAAACACACAGACAGACAGACACACAAACAGACAGACACACAGACACACACACAAACGTCACGCTAAAAATAGTTTTTTCGTATTCTAGAGGTCTCGAAACGTGTAGATCCGTCGAAAACTTGAGTTGCGATTTTCGGCACGATTCCAATACTTTCCCTATACATTACTATGTATTGCAGGGAAAGTAAAAAGGTTTAGATTTGGCAAAGTTGGGGGATTCATTTTCTGCCAAACCATCCTTCATTCTCATGCAGAATAAGTTTTAAGAGGAATTTAACAAAGTGTTTATCGTAGTACCTAAATATCTTCAAGACTTTGGAAAATTCTAGCACCAAGGATCTTAACAATCAAAGTTTTTTCCAATGGTGGCCCTCTACTCATTCAAAAAAAGAAAATTCTTCACCTTTTTGTGTGAAGACAGTGATGAAGAACAATTAAAGAAACGTTATGTAAATATGTAAGTAGGTGAAAAAAGTTTTGTTGCGCTTAAAAACTTTCTTACTTTTAAAATAAATATTTCGAATCAAATGTCCATTTATGTATGTATCTGGAGTATCGAAAAACATGATTTTCAATAACACGAAACACAATCATCACATTCAATCAACCAATTAACCGTATTATTCAACGGTTGCCTATATATATATATATATATATATATATATATATATATATATATATATTACGCAAATAAATATTAATTGTAAATTTTATAAATTTCCATATGTTACTTTGGTTCCAAAATTCACCTCTCGGTTTTAGAACGGTCACTTGTGGACATAATACCTTTACTACTACTGCTAGTAAGTACTTACTAAACTGTATAAATAGAATTAATGAATCTCTTAAATTTAAGAATTTAGGATATTTCCTTCTGAACAATACTTTTGATTTAGTTAATCACCTTAGCAAGTTTCCACATATTCTTGGTTTCCATACCTTTGATTTTAAAGACCTATTTAATAATATCAATATTAAAGATTTATATAAAGTTATTATCTCTCTTTATCATGATAATCTCTCTTCCAATAATGTTCCATTTAAGGTCAAAAACTTTCCTATGCTATTGCACTCTTTGTGCTATACAACAATTATATTATCCAAGGTGGTATCATATATTTACAAATATATGGTGTACCTCAAGGGAGCTGCAGTAGTTGTATTCTAGCTAACTTATATCTTTATTTTTATGAATGTTATTTTTTCTCAATTCATATATTATATATTGATATGTTGACGACTTAATTTGTATTATCATTGATGATTCCTATCTAATTAATATTGATTTTTACCCATCTAAACTAGAATTTATCCCTAATGAGCCTAGCGTTAGTCAAAATGTAAATTATTTAGACCTAAATTTAGATACCCTCCAGCATTTAGATTCCGCGCAACGGGCAGACACTAGTATTCCCCCTACAAAGCCAGCAACCCCCGCTAATAATTGATACCTGTAGATATCTTGTTGCTACCCATTGAAGTTGATAGTTATGGCTCTTTGTGAAAAAGAAAAAATATCGAGAACGGTTGATGATAACGTCTAAACAATTGTGTCTATTTATTTATTGTTAAAAGTACTTAATATCTCAAGAACGACGCATGTTAACATCCTGTAAAAGATATTCGTTTGAATAAAGAATTGCATGCAAAATGAATATTTCTGTAAAAAATTTCAGCATAATTACTGTATAATTTGTATTAACTTTCGAAACAAAATGTTCATTTGATGTGCTTAATATGTTCGAGATATATCGTGTCCACAGATTTATGTACAGACAGATATATAGAGAGACTGACGGATTGACAAAGCATAATTACTGTTTTGTAATTTGTTTTGATTTTCCAAACCAAATGTTCATTGGATTTGTTTAGTGTGTACTAGAGTCACCGTGTCAGCAAACTTATGTACAGACAGAGACAGACTGATAGACTGACTGACAAAGCCTAATTACTATGAATCAAATTAAGCAAATCAAATGAACAAAATGTTCATTCGATTTGCTTAATTTATTTGAGAGGTATCGTGTCCGGAGACTTATGTACAGACTGACTGGAAGACATACAGACAGGCAGAGAGACAGACTGACAAACAACAGACACATACATTACTGAAAAATTAGTAGAATCATATTTAAGGATGCTCAAAACGTGTAGATCCATGAAAATCTTGAGTGAGATTTTTGACCCAATTCTAATACTTTCTCTTTACGTATACTATGCATTGAATAGAAAGTTAAAAGAGCAACAGTTATTTCTGATAAGAGCTGCCAATTACAGATAAAGTAAATTTACATAAAGCGTATGTGTTACATTATTCTCTCGCCATAACAAGTAATAGTTGGTAAAAAAAGAACCCGTCTAGGCAACAGACCCTGAATCGTTCAATGCATCAATGTATTTCAAGCAAACTAAATTATACCGCACTTGACAGTTAGTTCTACACAGATCAAAAAGTTCTTCCTTAACCTATTTCGTTTGAAGAATCCTGGAATCTAGTGAAGCGGCAAGAAACCGCAGGACGTCCATTTTGAAAGATTATTTCGAACATACTTCAATGGCAACCCAGTAATCACGTGGGGCTACAAATAAAAAATTAGGACGCCCATTTTTAAGGACCGCCAGATGTTGCCGGAAGATGGCAGTTTATAGTGCATTAGTGCATTTATGTTGTCTTCCACTTTTATTTATGAATATTTTTAGTATTTGAATTTAAAATATATGTGTTTAACGTCTGTAAGAGGAAACATGTGTATTAACAATTGTGATAGAAGGAGTTAAAACTTTATATTAAGAAAACGCTTATACGTTCAGGTGGCGCTGGAATAAGATAATTAGTCCTGCATTGTATGTATTTCTACGGCAAAAAGCCTAAAATATTTATTTAAACTGTTTATTTTGCAAACATAAATTATTTGTGCAACGCAAAGAAGTACTGAAACAATAAAGAATATGCCTACATATTTAAAATTATTTTACCTTTCAATTTATTTTTATCTCCCTATATACTGTAGTCTATCCTACAACTATGGAAAAATACAGATTAATTATCTACATAATGAGGGAATCCTTAATTTAAAAATAATCAAAAATACATATACTAAATACTATGCCTTTCTGTTAGTAAAGTAGCCGCAATTGTCAATTAACAACACTAGCGACACCTAGATATAATTCTCAGCGCATTATGGCACTTTCAAGCGTTTCATCCATAAGAGTTTTATCTCTGTCTTTCTAACTCCATGGTATTAATATTGGATAAGATTTAAGTTTTCCGAAACAAAGCGGAATGATGCCAAATTAGAAAATTTATATTGCAATTTTTAGCATAAAATTATATTTTTTTACATACATAAATTTTATACAAAATTCAGTTTAAAGTGTTTCTCATGTGTTTACATTTAACAATCTTTCCATGTTTCTTTGCTTCCACCATTAAATGCGTTATATTGACTGTATATCACTTTCTCCACTGTTGATTTTAAGGGGGTCTCAATCTTAATCCCCCCCCTCGAAACTGAAATATTTTAAAGCAAATCTACATAAGTTGGAATTGTGAATCAGTGTATTTTGTTATTCTCAATGAATATTTATCTACCCGCAGACTTTCTCAAGACGAATATCGGCCCTGATGTTGATTCCCATTAATTGGATAATCTTTTACAACTTTGTAATTGACACTTTTCTTCTATCTCGCTTCGTTGCCGAGTTCGTCTTCCAAATTTTTTAAATTCTGCGCAGGGCTGCAGCAATTACTTTTATTCGACCAGCTATGTATGTTTTTTATAGATAGACTAATGGGAGCAAAATTCTTTCTAAATACCTTGATGTGCACACATTGGGGAGGGCAAGAGGGGGCATTTGCCCTCACCCTGGACGTTCAAGGTCAGGAAGGTGGGCATCAAGCTTGTCGATGTTGAACATCTCATCCTTCAGTTTGCCCATTGATATTTGCTTGATTGCATTTGCCCATTGATATTGCATTGAGGTTTGCTCCCTCCTGGGAAAAGTTCTATGGGCACCCATGGATAGACTTAAAGTGTATAGCAACGAATCTTTCTTTATAAAGATGCTGAGGAGCTTAAACCACTTTTCTAGGAACCCATTAAAATGAGTGGTGGATTTACTATTTAGAATGTTCTGTACTAAATCAGTTTAATTCTGCCCAATGCCGCCAATGCTCTTTAGGACGACAATATGTTATTGAAAAATATTTTTTTAAATGAGGGGTTCTGTACGTTTCAGACGCACTACTGCTTTCTTTAAGGATATGCGGTACAATCTTAGCATTTTTCAAACTTGACGGGAAAACTATTTCTTTAAACTGCCCCGGAAAAAAAAATCTAAAACTAAATAGAAAAAATTGCACTTATTTGTTATGCAAGTCTGCGTTAAATAACACGATGAATCTCAGCATTTGTGATGGCAGGTAACTTTTGACGTTAAACAGTCGAGGGCATGAATGATTTTGAATCATGCATATAACAAGGCTTTTACATGTAAAGTATGGGCGAATAGCATTTTTTCTTAAATTCGAATTAACCACATCTCGAATAGTCGAATATTAAAGTACATTTTTATCGAATTCAAGCCGCCCTGGAGGAAAAATGATTAATCATTTTCCGTGATTCACTGACGATAGCTTTGAACTCTGTGTTACATTAACAGATAGCAATTATATACCGAACTATATCGGTAGTAATTAAAATACCGAAAAGTTATATACAGACTCATGATCAGTGTTTCTTTCAGGACTTTTTGCAGGGTGGTGGGGGTTGGGGGTTGGGGTGCGAATGGCATTTTAGGGGCTCAAG
Organism: Amaurobius ferox; assembly: GCA_951213105.1. Classification (NCBI taxonomy): domain Eukaryota; kingdom Metazoa; phylum Arthropoda; class Arachnida; order Araneae; family Amaurobiidae; genus Amaurobius; species Amaurobius ferox. The sequence continues at coordinate 99,398,128 of OX578155.1, forward strand.
TTTTCCATTTGCCTTATATAAATTTATCACATAAATAAAAACAAGGTTAACATAAAATGTCTACGGGGGGGGGGCATCGTCCTCCTCCTGAGGTATGCTTGAAAGAAACACTGCTCATGATTCTACCTTACAGTTATATTTCATACGGATTTTTTGTTGTTTTAAATTTTTTGGTTTTATGGTTTTTATTTTTTATTATAGGAGTAATTATTTTTATTACAATATAATAAATACAAGACATGACACTTGGAGAAAATTAGAAGCAGTTCTTGGGTTGCAAAAGTTTATCCAGATATGGTGTAAGATGCATGATGTGGAAGAGCTTCGATAATGTTTTTTTTTATAGTCATTGGTGACTGACAATCTGAATGTTACCACACAGTTGTCATAATTTTTTTAAAGATTGAGCTCAGGCTGCTACAGCCATGTTCACACTCACTGAAACCTATTTATATAAGTCAGGATCATGTTGCCACTGCAGGACTGGTCTCCATGGACCGGAATCGTGCGTATTATTCCCTTGTTAGCCTGAAATAGCAGATACCAGAACAGGCAACAAGCAAGTTTTCTTGTTGAAAACCATAGCAAGTGTTCTGACAACCATTGCAGACATCGACTGTTTTATGCTGACGAGTACATAAAAATCTGATGTGAGCAGCACATGACTTTCCCTGCAGACTTATATTCGCGTTCTCTTTATTTTAATTAGATTTAATTAACTTTTAATTCAATTTTCGTTCTCATTTGATAACTGGACTTATTTTCAAAGGTAGCGTAGAGAAAATACGAAATGACTAAAATATCTCGAGAACGGCTAGTCCTAGTGTAATGGGGTTGGTCTTATTATTTTCTTCGTTAAAAATTACGTATTAAACGAGCATTTAATGGATATATTTGAGCATACGTAGTTTTTAATTCTAGATTTTGGCGATTTTTGTGGCCATTTTGCAAAAAAAGGCGGTTTATTTTTTTCCGAATCATACTAAAATCTAATCAGCACCAAAGTGTTCCACAAGTGACTTATCTACCGAATTTTGTGAAATTCGGTCTATTATTTTTTCAGCTAGAGTGGATACAAGCTTTTGTGGGCCATTTCGCAAAAAAAAGGCGGGTTATTTTATTTCGAATCATACCCAAAACTTATCAGCACCAGATTCGCCCACAAGTGACTTACCTACCAAATATTATGAAATTCGGTCCATTAGTTTTTTAGTTAGAATGGATGCAAAATCTGCACAGACAGACACGCAGACAGACAGACACACACAGACGTCACGCTAAAAATAGTTTTTTCGTATTCTAGAGGTCTCGAAACGTGTAGATCCGTCGAAAACTCGAGTTGCGATTTTCGACATGATTCCAATACTTTCCCTATACATTACCATGTATTGCAGGGAAAGTAAAAAACGCAAATATGGTTCATGGATGCTTTTATCTGCAATGGGAGCATGATTTCAATTTTAGTAACGTCTAAATTGGCATCCCAATTTTGGGACCTTTAAGTACGCATATTTTGATATTGAGTTAAAGTACAAAGAGCATCGTGTTTTGAGAAAATTAAAATATTTATCTGGAGAATGAGTTTCGCATAGAAAAAAAAGGGGAAAAAATATATTTGCTAACATCTTCGAGACAGCTATAGTTATACTAAGGTTCCAAATTATATACAGGCTGACGCATCTGTCATTTTAACACCAACCGTTCCAGTCAGTTATCGTCTGTCGGTGCTATTTCAATGGCGCGCGCACGTTACATGGTTTGTATTTGATGCACAAATAAGTGCTTTTGTTCTCGAAAAATTGTGCCAATCATTCAAGAAAGCAGTTTAGAATATTTTGATTTTTTTGAGATCCCAGAAAAGGACTATAGAGTAACTCTCTTTTCGCTATAATATACAGCCATCGCTACAACAGGGAATCAAGATGGCCGCTGTTGGGAGAGCATGGCCATGCGATGTTGCACGGACAATTTTGCACTTACTTTTCCAAAGCAAAAATATCTCATGTGGGCAGCACATGACTTTCGCTGCAGACTCAAATTCATATTTTCTTTATTTCTTTACTAATTCGCTTGAATTTAATTGCACCAAATAATACTAAATTTGCATTTTTAATTCAATTTTTGTTTTTATTTGGTAATTGGACATTTTCCCTAAATCGGCGTAACAAAAATGCAAGAAATCTCAAATATCTTAAGAACGGTTAATCCAAAAGCATAACGGAGTGTATTATATTCTTTTCCTCGTCAAAAATTACGTATGTAACAAGAATGTAATTGATACATTTCAGCATACGTAATTTTTTTTTTTTTAGATTTTGTCGATTTTTGCGGGCCATTTCGTAAAAAAAGACAGGTTGTTATTTTCCGAATCGTACCAAAATCTAATCAGCACCAGAGTGTCCCACAAGTAATTTATCTACCAAATATTGCGAAATTTGGTAAATTAGTATTTTAGCTAGGATGAATACATCAAATTTTTTAGGGCTATTTCGTCAAAAAAGGCGAGTTCTTCTTTTCCGAATCGTACCAAATTCTAATCAGCACCAGAGTGTCCCACAAGTAATTTATCTACCAAATATTGTGGAATTTGGTCAATTAGTATTTTAGCTAGGATGAATACATGAAATTTTTGAGGGCTATTTCGTCAAAAAAGGCAAGTTCTTCTTTTCCGAATCGTACCAAATTCTAATCAGCACCAGAGTGTCCCACAAGTAATTTATCTACCAAATATTGTGAAATTTGGTCAATTAGTATTTTAGCTAGGATGAATACATGAAATTTTTGAGGGCTATTTCGTCAAAAAAGGCGAGTTCTTCTTTTCCGAATCGTACCAAATTCTAATCAGCACCAGAGTATCCAACAAGTAACTTATTTACTAAATTTTGTGAAATTTGGTAAATTTGTATTTTATCTAGAGCGGATAAATGAAATTTTTACGGACCATTTCGCAAAAAAAGGCGGATTCTGTTTTTACGAATCGTACCAAAAACTAATCAGCACCAGGGTCACATCCAAGTGACTTACCTACCAAATTTTATGAAATTATGTCCATTAGTTTTTTTAGTTAGAGTGGATACATACATTGCACAGACAGACACACAGACACACACACAGACGTCATGCTAAAAACAGTTTTTTCGTATTCTAGAGGTCTCGAAACGTGTAGATCCGTCGAAAACTCGAGTTGCGATTTTCGACATGATTCCAATACTTTCCCTATACATTACCAGGGAAAGTAAAAATCTGATGTGGGCAGCACATGACTTTCCCTGCAGACTTATATTCACTTCTCTTTATCTTAATTAAATTTAATTCAATTTTCATTCTCATTTGGTAACTGGACTTATTTTCAAACGTGGCGTGGAGAAAATGCGAAAAAACTAAAATATCTCAAATATCTCGAGAATGGTTAGTCCTAGTGTAATGGGGTTGGTCTTATTCTTTTCTTCGTCAAAAATTACGTATTAAACAAGTATTTAATGGATATATTTGAGCATACGTAGCGTTTTATTTTAGATTTTGGCGACTTTTGCGGGCCATTTAAAGAAAAAAGGCAGGTCATTTTTTTCCGAATCATACCAAAATCTAATCAGCACTAGATTGTCCCATAGGTAACTTATCTGCCGAATTTTGTGAAAGTCGGTCCATTAGTTTTTCAGCTAGAGTGGATACAAGCTTTAGCGGGCCATTTCACAAAAAAGGCGAGTTCTTTTATCCCGAATCGTACCCAAAATTAATCAGCACTAGAATCGCCCACAAGTGACCTACCTATCAAATTTTATGAAGTTCGGTCCATTAGTTTTTTAGTTAGAGTGGATACAAAATATGCACAGACAGACACACAGACAGACACACAGACACACACTCAGACGTCACGCTAAAAATGGTTTTTTCGTATTCTAGAGGTCTCGAAACGTGTAGATCCGTCGAAAACTCGAGTTGCGATTTTCGACATGATTCCAATACTTTCCCTATACATTACCATGTATTACAGGGAAAGTAAAAATGGCTACTTTAGAAATATACAATCGTTCTAATGTTAGTAGGATGTATCTAAATGTATTTTCTTCGATGGATATTTTTAATTTACCGAAAAATTAAATATTCACTTTCAATAAAACATATACACGAGTTTTTTTTTTTAAGAAAATTCGTTATTTACCTTTCTCTTTTCGCTGTCATTATACTCTGCATAATTTGCTAGTAAATATATACATTTTCAGAATGCTAGCTAGTATCTATGGTAAAAACATTCACTTAAAATCACTTACAGAGCACTTTAGCAAATTAAATCTTTAAATATATATTGTTATTCAGGTTTTCTAAATAACTGATTTGAAGCACAAAGATAAATTTTGATGTTAAATGGGTTTAGTTTCAATTTTTATCTTCCATCTTCGTTAGTTTACCGTTACCCGCAATGGTAAAAACAATGCCCTTTTGCCGTTTTGTTTCTGCGCATTCTACTAAGCAGGCTGTTTATTTACGTTCGTGCCCATGCTCTATACCGAGCAACTAGCTACATTATAGTAGCTATAAAAGCTCTTTTATAGCCACTATAGATATTTATTTAAAGGAGACTTGACTTTAGATAGTACGAGCCTGCAATGGCCATGTTGAAAGTCATAGAATTTGGCTTTTACAGGTACGATATAATTTAATATGTTTAAATAATTTATTTAAGGTGTGACAGATTCGTCTGCTATAAAAAATTTTTCGAGGGGGCAACAAATTGAACAACCTTGAGTTAAGCCAAAAATTGAATAATGTATGATTAGCATACCCTAAAAATAACGTATAAATAACAAAAACGTGAATTAATTATATCTACCATATATTTTGTAAAAGTAAATTATATATAAAATATAATTTCGTTGACACTATACAACTGTTAAATCAGTACAGACTCTGTCCGGCAAATCCCCAGAATAGACCCCTCAAAATTAAAAGAGTAAATGAACCTGTACAAAAACTGGCCCTCCCTCCCCAGATACTTAAGGAAGTTAAATACCCTGAACCTACTGAAGAGGAAATCCCTGCTACTCGTGATACTGAAAAGGAATCAGAATCCGTTACTAAATTACACCCTAAATCCTCTTATGCAAATGTTGCAAGCAAGAGAAATCACATACCCCCCCCCCCCTCCCCACACACACACACACAGAAGGAGGCTAGCAATAGAAATTTGCAATGCTTTTATTAATCTGTTTAACGATATTAAAGCACTATTTAAAGACATCCAAATTGAAAATATTATCAAATTTACGAAGCATCTGAAATTTAATCTTCCTAAGGCCCAGGGCCCCATGAAAATTATCTCCATGACTTTCACTGCAGTACAGACGTTCTTCCTGTAGGGAAACGCCCTGTTCTGTCTTTGAATTTTGATGTTCTGAAATTATGTTTTCGTTTTCCACCTTTATCCTCTTTCTTTAACCCCCCCCCCCACACACACACACTGGGTTCTCAATGTAATGTAGGTATTACTAGGACAGCTACATGGAGTATCTCAATTAATTTCAAAGTTACAGCTGTCAACTTCATCTCGGAGATACGGCCTCTTTGGCCAGGCACTCCAATAACCCATCCCCAGAGTGTAGGTACAACTGTTAAATGCCTGCTAATGATTTCAAATAGCTGCTCTATGTTAGGACATAGCAATATATTACTCAAAGAACGTAAATGAGTAATCGTATTCAATGGCAACGATTTTAGACGACAGCCTACAACTCCAGGAATGTTTAGGGGTGAGCAAGACTAAAGAATGCATGCAACCAGAGCTCTAAAACACCGTACCGTCTATTAAACTTTGTGGGTAGACCACTATACATTGGTCTGTGGTCAGCAGTGTTTATACCAAGTTTTGTCGATTTATTGAAAGAGATCCTGTAACAGAACTATAAACGCTTATGAAAGGCAGACACTTCCATTGCAGATAACAGTATCCATGTATACTGTTATCTGCAATGGTAGTGTTTTCTATATTTTGGGGGTACCTTTTCAGCAGGTTCTTGTGGTTTTTCAAAAACCACAAGAACCTGCATGCGTTATCATGTTTCCAAATCTTAGGTGATTTTTGTCAAATTTAATCTTTTTCTAACTCTCCAACTTCTGTAATTTCGTACGTTAAAAAAACCCATTTTATGCAATTTACATTCTTTTTCTTCCCACTAGTTTATATTTGAACATTAAGCACGGTAGACAGTCACATCTGCATTTGTATTCAGAATTCGCAACGAACACTACCAACTTTTCAGTATTTATTTCTGATTTAATATGATAATTATTTATTATTTAATAATTATTCATTCACGCTAGCCCAGTAATTAAATTTTATCTGTCATTGGAGAAATTAAATTCAGTATAAGCTAAAAATGTTTACAGGATAGATGCTAAATAGGTAATGAATCGCAACAATCAGAATCAAATTGTTTTATTTATGATTTAATTCCAAAATTATACGCCGATAATTATTTCAGGCAATTTTTCAAAGGTTATAAAACTTGTTTTAAATTGTTAATGCATTTTATGCTGGCCACGTGGAAGGACTGTAATTGTCCGTTCTCATAGAGAGAGCAAAAATGGTGGCTTATAGCAAGTTTGCAATTACAGATATCGGCTATTCCATGCTGATGAGTTCATAGTAAACACGATATCTGTAATGATGGTATCTGTAATGTCTTCTGAAAACAAAACAAAAAAGTTATAAGCTGATATGTTACATTTGAAACTCACTTGTTCATAAATTATACTTTAAAACTACTCAACAAAAACGTTCTAGCATTTTGTGTGCCATGGCCTAATATTTACAGTAAGAGCATGGTTATCAATGTATTGATAATCATTGCAACAGGCTCTTTTATTGTAACTCCTCAGCGTACAATTATATTTAAAGCTACTCATTAATAACATTAAGAATCCTAGCACTTCTGCTGTTTTATAGTTGTTTTTAAGTGGGCGTGGCTTATCAAAGTGAGAAAGATTATCAACAAATCTCAGTTATTTATATAAGAATTAACTAAAAAAATGTTATAGAATTTAAAAACAATTATTTATCTCATGCTCATAACCTCTTTGGGAATACTTTTACAGATTTTTGGCGAAGTTCTGAAGCTATAGGCGTGGCTCTTGGCGTTAATGATAGCAAGGAAGAAACAGAAGAAGATGTAAGAAATTACAAAATTTGCGTCATTAAAAAATAACAGTTATGTGACATTTTATTCCGAAATTATGAGCGTTTATCCTTTATAACACACTAAAAACATTTATAATGCTCATTTGGCACAGTTTGAAATAAACGTTATCAAATGTCCGAGTGGAACGAATTAAGTACCCCACAACTGAAATTTTTGCAAGGAAGATAAGAAATTATTTCTTCATTTTACAGATATTTCAAGAACTATTAGTCTGCCTTCTAAAGTATTTGGCTATCTCATCTTTATTTTGTAAAGTGTGTGTTGTTTACAAATGACGGTCGTTCGGTTGCTAGGCCATTAGACAGCGATCTCTCCAGTATTTCTCACTTGTTGAATTAAAAGTCACTAGTGCCGGCACTCGTCCAAATTTTTTCCAGACATAGGCTCCCCTAGGTCATATAAAATAAAATCCGCGGAAGCAGAAAGTTCAATTCTGTGGAGATGAGCCCTCAGGCAGTCATGACCAGTCAGAAGTCTGAACCTGGCAAGTGCTTCTCGTCAAGGAGCCTCTGGAATGACAGAAATGTTCTGGCTGAGTACTCTCTATACCTTTCCCTTAGATGTCTCCGAAGATTCTGCCTCAATTTCTTTTTTGTGTAGACATTTTAATGTACAGTTGTGCTGAATGAAAAGTCATAGGCTTTGAGAACCTCTGCTCGACCATAGCACCCTTTTTGGCCCCAAAGTCCGCTTTTTCATTTCCTGGTACTCCGCAATATGCAGGCACCCATTATAAAGTGATTCTGTGCGTTGTGGCTTTTAAAAGCTCCCTGTTGTCCAGGCAACTGCTTCTCGTCAAAGAGCCTCTGGACTGACAGAAATGTTCTTGCTGAGGACGCTCCATGACTTTCCCTTAGATGCCTCCAGAGATTCTGCCTCAATTTCCTTTTTGTGTAGCATTTTAATGTACAGTTGTGAGGAATGAAAAGTTATAGGCTATGAGAATCTCTGCGCCACCATAGCACCCTTTTTGGCCAAAAAGTGTATTTCGACGAGAGTGGGCGTGGCTTGAGAAATTGATATATTTATTCACGAAAGCAATATCCTTTTTCCTTTTTACTTTCCTTATATACATAATGTATAAGAAAAGTATTGTGACGGGGTCGAAAATTCGAATTCGAGTTTTCGACGGGAGAGCACGTTTCAAGCATCCCTGATCACGAATCAAACATTTTTGAAGTGATGTCTGTGTGTGTGTGTGTGGTTGTGTGTGTGAATGTGTGTGTGTGTGTGTGTGTGTGTGTGTGTGTGTCAGTGAGTCTGTGGAGACGATAACTGACGAACGAATGGACCGATTCGAACGAAATTTGGTACAAAAATCACAATCCGTAAGCACTGGAAGCCTATTGTTTTTATACGCAATCGAATGATCAGAACTCCCCTAAATTTTCGAGTGAAATTTTGAAAAAATCGTCAAGAAATCAAAACCGCTAATATAGTTACGCAAGTAGACATTTCTTATGTAATTTTTCATTAGAAAAAGATTGACATAGATTTTAAAACGCTAACATGGACTGTTCTCGAGATATTGCGCATTTTAAAAAAAAATTATCAGAAAGTTATATAAAATAAAAAAAACAATATTTCCTCTTGAGAAACATGTTAACTTTTCATATGTAATACCATGCGATAAATTGGGTGACATCATTCTCGTGGATCTAGCTCGTTCCATTCATGGAAAAAGTTACTTTGAGTAATACTTTTGTATTTGAACGCCAATAGCCATTTATCTAGTGTAAGAATACATTATTTCTCCGTTCATAACGCTTGGCGAGATTTTGGTGACGAATTTAGCGGAATGTCGCCTACTTGGCGACATTTTTAATTGTTGCTAAATTAACAAAAGTCTCACCAAATTGATAAAAATGACGCTAAATCAATAAAAATGACGTCTAATTGAAGAAAATGCAATATCTTGGAAAGAATATAAGTATCTACTATAAGAATAACATTGTTTTAACTGTAAAAGTAGTAAATTCATTGCATTATATAAGGAAAGTCATGTGTTGCCCACATCAGATTTTTACTATTTCAGTGGATGTAGTTAATCACTATAAAAAAAGAATGACTATTCAATTTGTTCTATTTCGTTTATAAATATATAAATCAGTTTGAGCTATCTGAATTGGATGTATTAATATCCAGAATATTAAATGAATACACAAATATTTATTAGCTATATTGAAGTTATAAACCGGGTGTCAAGCAGAGCAGCGAATTTTCATTTAATCTACAAGCGTCATTCTCTGAGATCATCATCATTTTTAACACTTTACAACATAGTTGAAAAGTGCTTATGACTTTGTTCATTCTGTCTGGCTGTCTGTTCGCACAACTGCCATAAAAATGACTTTAACAAAATGAAATTTTAGTATGTTGTTTAGACGGTCTGTGAGACATATGGGAAAGTAAATTATTAATATCACCTAATTAGTTTTGGATGGAATCCGGGTTGAAGAAATGAAATAGATTGCGCCCTTAGGGACAAAATTTTTCAAACATTTTTTTATGCGAATTTAAAGTTCACAAATTGCTTCGAAAGTTTTAGGATATATTCAAACTATCACATAAGATATATAAAAAAATTTCAGCAAAATATATTAGGTAGTTTTTAAATAAAAATTAAGACATTAATTATACCCATATTATATGAAGAGATCACGTGACCCACTTTAAAATAAAAGATGGCACCCATCTTGTGTCAAAATCGTGGTTTTTAAAGTTCTTTTTAATTCATATTTAGTGTTGTATCCGTCCTAAAACCGCTTTATTTTTGCTTAAATTCTGTGCATCTACATACTGAAACAACGCAATTACAATATATTCGAGTTTAAATGATCATCAAACTTTGATTATTTCTACAACGAAGCTTAATTTTAACGTATGCAGAATGCAAGCACATCAAGCTGTAAGATGAGTTGTAAAATAATTGCTGAATTTTTAACGCAAATTTATTTAGCTCTGGAGTCTTGAATAAAGCTGATATGAATGAAATAGTCATTGATTTAACATAGAGAAGCAGACGATTTTATAGCAGACTTTTTCGATAAAATTTTAAGCATAAAGTTAAATTATTTTTATCTCCATGGTTTTAAGTTTTTAAGTAAAATAAATTATTGTAGTATTGTGATGAATGAAAGGAATGGAATAAAAGTAAATGAATGAAATATTTACTTCTTTTACATAGAGAGCCAGGCGATTTATATTTCAATGACGTCATTTGAATAAAGTTCATTTTTTTTATGAACTTTTAAGGTTTTCAAATATAATAAATTACTGTAGTATTTTGATAATTTTAAAAATATTACCGCTGAATATACCCTATTTTAGAGATGTTTAAATAAAATTGCATTGCAGTTGGAAAGTGTTTCACAATCAATGCTTTATGCATGATTGTTTATATTATTTCAGTGACCACTATGGGGGGTGGGGGGGGGAGTGGGTTCAAAATATTTATTTTTCAATTTTATTTTGTTTGAGACTCCTAATTGCATCATTTTTATACACACTTGAGTTCTGACAGCTTAGGGGCGGGCTCGGATATACCTTAGTCAATTTGACATTTTAAGGGGTGGTTGTAGAATATTATTATGTCAGGACTGTATTTTAGTTTAGAGATTAATATTAAAGGGATTTGCCGGGGTTTTAAGTTATTCTAAGTTTAGAACTGCACCGGGATATTGCTTTTTCATGGTCATATATCATGGTACCCTAAAATTTCGTTCACTAGGAACAGTTGGGAGTTTACTAAGTTTAGCGCGTCTTTTTTGCATTTGTCTTCTCATGGTTTTACTTTAAAAATCTTTTCTCATGACCGAATTCTTTAAATATCTGTGGGCTTTTTAAATTGTTTTAAGAATAGTATTTTGCTTTGTTCGCAGGGAATTTATTTTGAATTTATAGGCTGTTCTAATGTAACTCATCAGTTTACAAATTATATTTACAAAATATATTTAGAATCCTAGCACTTTTGCTGATAAATAGTTTAATATTAAAACGGGACATGGTTATCAAATTGGAAAGATTATCAACAACTTTCAGTTATTTAATACAAGTTATCCCATACTGCTATATGAGTCGCCCGAAACCGACGACACATTATGGAGAGAATGATCGATGTATTGAGTAATACTCTATTTTAATAGCTTGGATTTCCATTTCCTATAGCGGTAGAGCGTACCAGTAGTCAGGTAGAGCGTACCAGTAGTCATATAGGCTGTTTGGATGATATCATTTATATGTAATTTCCAGGTGAGGTGGTAGTCTAAAGTTACGCCTGATTATGTGTGTTTGAATTGTCTGCATAAATATTTAGAATCTTCTACAAAAGAAGATCTTCATTTCAAAGATAATTTTGATATAGCTGATAGCTGATTTAGTTGATTTTAAGATTATTATGATTTAGTTAATATTTTATGAATAGATATAAATTTTTTTAACTTCAAAGCCCTAAACAGTCTTAATAATATGAAAAATTCATTTTTCTGACATTATTTAAGGACAGTTGAATTTCAGTGATTCGATTGACCCATTTATATATGAATTAAGAAACATTAATTGTAGTTTTAGAATATATACCAAGCCCCTTTACATTTCTGTAGGATTTGCACATGACAAGATTTAAATCTGCGAGCGTCCCACAGATGTCAGTTTCAATAATGGCTAATTCCCTTCCTTGACATACAACGACGTATCCGAGACGTCGTTGTATGTCAAGCAAGGGTAAGTGTAGTTTTAGGATATAAACCACGCTCCTTTACATTTCTGTTTGCACGTGACAAAATTTAAATCTGCTTGCGTTCTGCGACGTCAGTGCCTACAATGGTTTATGATACACAAGAAGTATCCGAGACGTCGTTGTATGTTAAGGGTAAGTGTAGTTTTAGGACGTAAACCACGCCCACTTATATTTCTGTAAGATTTGCAGGTGACATAATTTAAATCTGCGAGCGTCCCACAGATGTCAGTTTCAATAATGGCTAATGAAACGCCACGGCTTTTAACTGCTAAGTGATAGGGGGTGCCACAATAACAATCCGAAGTTGTCATGCAAACGTGCTCTACTGACGTGTGTTATTTACCTTTTAGTGTGATAATATTATCCTTTTCAGTTATTAATATTATTAAATAATACCTGAAAAAACAACAAAATATGCTCAGCCGTTAGACTGTTACTTCTTCAATCCTTATAAGGCAATTGGAAAACGTATCGAAGACTACATAAAAATTCGAGACATCGATGAATTTTGAACCAACATCGATGAAGAGGCCAACAGAAAGTTAAATGACAGATTATTTATTTTAAAAATGCATTCATTTGTGTACAGTTAACTTGGCGCTGATATATTTCAAGATATGGTAATATATTCTTGGAAAAAGCTGGATATTCTGTTGAAAAACACATTACAAAATTTAACAAGGTAATGGCAACTGTATTTAATATTGGTTCAGCAACTTGTTTCATTGTAAATTACAATGATTATGCATTTGTTAAATGTGCACATTGTACCGTTTTCATTTGTATTGATCATACATTTAATCATTCCCATTCATAATTTCAAACTTACGAATAATTTAAATCATTCATTATTTTACAAATTTCATTTGCTTTGACTTTCATTGTAATACAGTCAATAGTTTTGTTGATTAGTTCAGTTTTGGTTTCCAAAAATTTCAGCTTTTGTCTTTGTTGTGTTTGATCAACCTTTACGACCATGTCTTGGCAGTTGTTTAGCTAATTAATAAGATATAAATTATATTAGTAATAAATTTATCGTTTACTACTTACCATTATTGTCCATTTTTTTTTTCAAAATAATAATAATAATTGAAAAGATAATATTTTCACACTAAAATGTTAATAATACACGTCAGTAGAGCACGTTTGCATGACAACTTCAGATTGTTATTGTGGCGCCCCCTATCACTTAGCAGATGAAAGCCGTGGCGTTTTATCATTATTCATGGTCCTTTACAAGATAGGACATGAAAGATTGCAATCCGAGAGAACTATTGCAAAGCCTTCCCTAGTAAGTAATGGAAATTTTTCATCTGTCATTTCACCTTCGTTTTTGAGATAGCAATTCTAGCTTCTTCAATTCCCCGCTGAAAGTCGCAGTAAACTTTCTCGTTCAATACCGCATTGTTGCTTTCCTATTAAAAAATCATGCATACAAATTTAGTTTTTTTTTTCAATGTTTATTCTCTACTTCACTGCAACCGTATAACTGTTTCGAGTTTCTTAGATCAGGGGTTGTTCAGATATTAAAATAAAAAATGCTTGCTCCCAAGGAAATAGCATTGTGCAGATAATATATCTTTCGTACCTTTATTTGACGAAATGTATATCACTTTGTTTAGCATCAGAATAATGTCAAACGTGTTTCAACGCAGACGATTTTCATTTTATTTATCGCATTAAAATAGTTAAGAAATTTATAATCGAATGATATTTAATTTTTGATTGGGATTTAACAGTTACGTTCTTGAGATATAAGATTAAAATAATCATGGACATTTTCGAAATAGAGCTATCTTAAAATATTTTCCAGCAAAGACTACAAATTTAGTAACATGTACTTAAAAACACCATTAATAATGCACACGAAATTTTATATTTTAAAGTGCCAGAGTGTTTTCGGACGTCATAACGTCCATATACAGTGGCAATATTAATGAAATGACAGACATCAGATTTTATATAGTCCGATATCGCGAATACAAAATTTGCATATGAAAAATTGGATAATGCAATACTAAAAATATCGTAAATGTTATGATATTTTAAGAATCTAAATATCCGACTTTCCATATGCAAATTTTGTATTCGCGATTTCCGGCTGTTTTAAAAACTCATGTCTCTCATGTCATACGATATTTTTAGTATCGGTTTATCTGATTTTCCATATGCAAGTTTTGTATTCGAGATTTCCGGCTGTGTAAACGTTCGTGTCTGTCATTTCATTAACATTGCCACTGATGGTGGACGTTATAACGTCTGAAAACTCTCTCAGGCACTTTAAAATATAAAATTTCGTATGTCTTTGATGGTGTTTTTAAATACAGTTTACTAAATTTGTAGTATTTGCTGAAAAATATTTATAAATATTTGTAGATGTGTTTTCCATACTCATAAGTTATGTGTTTACTTTTTGCAATTATTTTTAATTCATATTTTTTCTGTTATGTTTAACCTATTGTTGCAAAGGAATAAAAATAATTCTGTTATATCGTATGCAACTCTTTTAACGTATTCATTTTCACATATGTTGACCAAACTTTAAATTTTCTCTTAAAATTGTTTCCATACAGGACCACAATGCTTTATTGATTTGCCGGTAAAGAGACGTTTATGTAGTGAGAACAGAGTTTCTTTTATAGGGGAATATTTTTAGGGGTTTAAATTTCATATTTTACTAGAATTTTTGAACAATATATATAATACTAATAAAATTCTCACATATTTTAAATCACAAGCACATGCCGACTATATCTACTACTTACGTGTATCATATTGTCCATACGCCAATAATAATCTAATAAAACAGTAGCCTGGCCACGATAAAAGAATAGGACAGTATATTAAATTTACCACAATTATCTTAAAGGAATTTTCTACATCCACCAGTATAATTAAATAATAAATTCTTATAAAATGATTTTTGATAACTATGTACCTAAATAAGAAATATATACAGCGATTTTAAAGAACAAAATCATTCCGATGGTTTTGCTGAAGGTTCGAAATATAAAATTTTCTGGCATACTGCGATTCAAATGAAATGAGTATTACAACCCGAGCGGTCCAAGGCTTACACGATAATAATATTAGTCCAAGCGGAGCAGAATTAACCCTTGCAAATGCAATTATACCATTGTCGTAGTCATCCTTTAGCAATAAGTAATGTTTAAATACATTTTAAAACACTATTTTATCTTTCTACATTTAAAGATAGCGTTTTCCTTTAACCTTTAACATACGAATTACAAGAAATTAATTAAGTGTAGTTTCAGGATATAAACCACGCGCCTTACATTTCTGTAAGATTTGCACATAACAAAATTTTAAATCTGCGCACATCCCAAAGACGTCAATGTCTAGAATGGCTTATGAAACATTTGACGTATCCAAGACGTTATGTATGTCAAGGGTAAGTGAAGTTTTAGGATATAAACCACGCCCCTTTACATGTCTGTTACATTGTAGTTTTAAGATTTGCATGTGAAAAAATTTAAATTTGCTTGCGTCCCGCAAACGTTAATGCCTCCAATGGTTTATGACACATACGAAGTATCCGAGACGTCGTTGTAAGTTAAGGGTAAGTGTAGTTTTAGGATATAAACCACGCCCCTTATATTTTTCTAAGATTTGTACTTGACAAAATTTAAATCTGCTCGCGTCCCGCAGACGTCAATGTCTACAATGACTTATGTAACATATGACGTATCCGAGACGTCGTTGTATGTTAAGGGGTAAAAAACCAGTTAGTGTTGGATTATTGCATTTGTCGGACCATTGGAAATTAAAGATAATACGTAAATAAAGTATTTAATTCGTAAAGTTGTGTCATTATACGTATATAATTAAACTTACTATAGTAGGGAAGGTACAAAACAAATCCAGATTAATGTATTATAATTTGGCTTTTAACCTATGATATAATTTAATATGTTTAAATGGTTTGATTAATTTATTTAAGGCGTGGCGGATTCGCAGGCTACAAAGCATTTTTTACTCGATCATAAATGGAAAACGTTGAATTAAGCCAAAAATTAATCAATAAATGTTTGTCCTAGAAAATAGTGGTGTCTACTAATAAATTGAGTTTACCAACCACATATTTTAAAAAATGAAAGTCCATATTAAACAGAATTTCGTTAGCGAAGCATCATAATCATTATTCAAAAATTGTAAAAGCTGTTCTATGTAATGAAGAAGCAAAATTTCATTATGGAACGGGAATCATTAATCGTATTCTAGACGATAGTACAGAGCGTAGAAGGGATTGTGTGCCCACAGAACAATATATACCTGAAGGAGTGAACCTTCTGAACATAGTATTCAGTGAGTGTGGCGAAAAACGGGTTCCCTAAAAATCGCCTCCGCCAGACTGCTTTGGTCTTGAATAAGAGATTAAAAGCTGAGGAGTTAACATTGAAACTAACGGGAATTTAATGCAAATGAAATGACCGCTATCTTTGGAATTAATTGAAGAATTTGGTGTAATTATTGCAAGTGGTATACACAAAAAGTAATTTGATTTTCAGAGAGATTGAGCTAGGGATATATTCGTATTTTTAAAATTTTATTTAACTAGATCTGATGGTCGTTCAAACCTTTGAGGTCCAAAATAATCATGTTCATTCATCACATTAACGTGAAATTCAGTATGACGTTTTCTCTTGTGGTACATTTCAGTTCTTTCGATTTTGAAGATCATCGGGATAGCTCGTCCTGGGCCCGCCATAGGACTGACTGTACCCGTTTTTAAAGAATAACTTGAAAATCAGAAAAAGTAAGAAATCTAAATTTAATAAATCCTTTTCTTTTGGTGTTTCTTTTGGTGTCTCTCGATTTTTGACCGTATCGGGCGAACCCGTCATGGGCCCAGTTTAGAAATAAATTCGTTTTCGGGGAATAACTCGAGAAACGGAACATCTAAAAGTTCTTAGTTTAGAATGTCGTTGTCATTTAAGGTATATCTTAACTCACTGGATTAAAAACCTTATCGGGCTAGCCCGTTTTGGGCCCAACAAAAGAGTGTACTCGTTTTTAAAGAATAACTCCAAAACTGTAGCAGCTACAATGTCTAAATTTAATATATCATGGTATTTTAGGGTATATTTTATTTCTTTGGATTGTGAGTCTTACCAGGCCAGCCCGTCTTGGACCCGACATAGAAATGTACTGGTTTTTCGAGAATAATTCGAAAATCAAAGCAGCTAAAAATTCAAAATTTTGTATATAATTTTCTTTTGGGGTAAAGTTTAATACTTTCGAATTTGAACCGTATCGGGGTAGCCTGTTCTGGGCCCGACATTTTAATGTACTCATTTTTTTAAATAACTCAAGCAGATCAACTGAAATACTTTATATATCATTGTCTTTTGGGGTATATTTTAATTTTTAGATTTTGAATCTTAATGAGCTAGCCCGTCTTTGGCCCGCCTTAGGAATGCACTCGTTTTGAGAGAATATTTCGAGAACAGAGAAGCTAAAAATTCTAAGTTTAGTATGTCGTTGTCTTATTTGACGTTGGTATATTTGTCGTTGGTATATTTGTACTCTTTGGATGTAAAATTTTAACGGGCTAGCCCGTCCTGGGCCCGCCATAAGAATGAACTCGTTTTGAACGTTCACGGGAATGAAATAAGACAGGACCAAAACGGGTTCACCCGATACGGTTCAAAATCGAATGAGTTAAAATATTCCTCAAAAGAAAAGGATGTACTACATTTATATTTTCCAGTTGCTCCCATTTTCCAGTTATTCTAAAAAAGCGGGTCCATTCCTATGTTGGGCCCAGGACGGGCTAGCCCGATAAAGTTCAAAGCAGAAGAAGCTTAAATGTACCACCAAAGTCAACATGTTAAACTTGGAATTTTTAGCTACTTCGGTTCTCGAGTTATTCTTCAAAAACAAATGCACTCTTCAGCGAACCCAAGACGGACTAGTCCGATGACGTTCAAAGTCTAAATTAAAATCTATCTAAAAGGAAATGATATATGAAATTTACATTTTTAGCCACACGATTTTCGAGTTATTCTTGAAAAGCGAGTAAATTTCTACGGCAGGCCTAAGACGTGCTAGCCCGATAAGTTTCGAAATGCGATGAAATGTGATATACCCCTAAAGGACAATGATATATTAAATTTAGACATTCTAGATGCTCAGAATTTTGAGTTATTCTAAAGAAAACGATTACATTCCTTTTGTTGGGCTCAGGACGGGCAAGCTCGATAAGGTTTTAAATCCAAAGAGTTAAAATATACCGCAAATGACAAGGATATGCTAAATTTCGAATTTTTCGGTACACCTGATCTCGACTTATTCCACAAAAACTGGTGAACTTTTAAGGGTAGTTCAAGACGGGCTAATCCGATACGGTTCAAAATTGAAATAATTAAAATATAGCCCTCCCCCCCTCAAAAAAAAAAACTGATTTTCGAGTTATTCTCTAAAAACGGATAAAGTCCTATGGCGGGCCCAGGACGGGCTAGCCCGATAACCTTCAAAATAGAAAAAACTGAAATGTACCACAAGAGAAAAATTCATACCGCATTTCACGTTACTGTGATAAATGAACCTGATTACTTAAGACTTCAAAGGTTTGAACGAACACCAGATCAAGTTAAATAAAATTTTAAAAATATAAATATATCCTTAGCTCAATCTCTCTGAAAATCAAATGACTTTTCATGTATGCCACTTGCAATAATCACACCAAATTTCGCACAAATTCTTCAGTTATTTCCAAAGATATCGGACATTTAATTTGCATTAAATTCCCATTAGTTTCAATGTTAACTCCACAGCTTTTGATTCGAGACCAAAGCCGTCTAGTGAAGGCGGCTTTTGGGGAACAGCTCCCATCATTGGTAGGTATAGGAGGTCGACACACTATTACTTCTAGGCACTGTAACTATAGCAGCGGGGACTAAGTTTGGGCCAAGCAAGAGAGATTACGATTCGGAGATTAAAAGTCAGCGGAATCATTCACTAAGAAAGGTAAAGCCGTTAAGTTTCGACCCCAGTCACCGTTGGGACTAGACACAGGACCTAAAGGGTCTACTCCTCTCCGCACCTGGAAGAGTCTGCTTTGAGAACCAATCCACGTTAGCAGCCCGCCTCTCCACAGCTTAGTTTCCCCACAGGTAAGGATGATCAGGGGCATGAGGAAGCTAAGTTCTATATACCGCCATCTTCTGACGGGGCCACTGTAGGGGGGTTACATATATGGATAATTTTGAACCCGTAGATATACAAGACGGGCTTCCATGACCCAGACCGTACGACTCGTCAGTAGACTCCGAGACATTAAATGTACGGCCGGCAAGACGGGCTGCGAATTTTGATTAAGTCCGAATTAAATATTAATTAATAAAATTTTGTATTGCGAGTACGGACAAATATTCAATATTTGGAGCCACTTCTCTGTGATTGGCTGCTGGCAGAAATGCCACAAAGATGATGAACAATGACATGCCTTATTGATTCTTATAAACATAGCGTTTTGAAATTGTCATGAACAATTACGATTCAAATATAATTGTTGTTAACAATTGCAAGTTTTACTTTTGATTCTTATAAATAATTAAACAAGGTAATTTCGAAACTAATTTTTAGCATGCTAACTGTGTGTTTAATTGAAATTAATTAATTTATATACATTTTTAATCATTGGTTGTACAATCAGCTGAATCTTAAATTATATATTTACCTCGTTATTAAGATAACTCACATTCGGTTCGTTACATTATTATAAAATTCCCTTTAAAGTGAAAAAGAACTTAACGTACTAGGAATGAAAATCGGAAACGTTCTAGAGCTGTTGGTAGGCAGTCAGGTTTAAAAAAAGGGGGGGGGGGACTTGTGTGTCCACGAATTGACGAACAGAAGGTGTCTGCCAGTGTAGCGGACGAGATCAGGGAGCTCACGATATGAGCTCCGGGGTTGGTGAAAATCAATGAACAGAGGGTGAAACCCCAACGAGCATATTACGCTTGCATGGCAGGCAAGGCTCCTCTATATATAAGAGCTCTAATGGCAGGCGGGTCGAAAGTGCTGCCGAAGCGATTTCTACGGGTTGGCGAGCGCCAAAGAGCCTAGTGTTTATAAAATTCCAAAAAAGGCTTTAAAAATGTTTCGGATTAGGAGATACCTTGCACTTTCTAGTAGGTCGGATGTCTAGATCGAAAGAAAGAGTTGTATATATAGGGAGGGACAGCCCAGTGGTTAGAGCACGGGGATTGCGCTCGGACGACCCGAGTTCAATTCCCGGCTCTATCGAAACTGTCCCCGTGTTCACGCGGAGTACGAGCACGTTAAATATGAAGTCCTTCCAAGTGGTTGGCGGTCAAGAAGGGTACTATCCCTGTGGATTCCGCCCCCACTGGGTTCCGGTCTAAATTGGGTGGTACTTCCCGGCTGTCCAAAGAAATAACCTTGCATCTTCGGGTGGGAGAAAAGTTGTATATATGGATTTATTTATGTAGCAAAATATAAAATAAGTCATGTTTCTGAACTGATGTGTGTGTGATGTTCAAAATTTTATTGATTAATGAGCTCTGACTCTGCTCGCTACGCTCCCCAACCCGGAGAGCTTTTTTTGTTTTTATAATTATTTGCACACTACTTTATCGAACAACATCAATGTTCTGACCTTCCTTCAACTGCTTTAAACTGCGCGTATCCACAAGTTGACATTTACTATTCATCTGTCCAATTGTGAACTTTACTATATTTATATAAGCTCCAGAAGACATGCCAGCAGCACATATTTATGGCGGCCTACTAGCAGCTTCTGGTGACATTTTATAATAATAAGAAACCCAGTCTGAGCTGTATTAATAACCAGAATAATATGTATTCGTGATTGTGAAAAATTGGTTTTTGTAAGTACTTTGCATAATTGTTTATAAGAATCAGTAATAAGACATACGCTTTTTAAGTGCAATAATTATCACATTTTAATCGTAATTGTTCATGCCAATCATAGTCACGAAATGCTCGTATGTAATTGGCAACAACACATATAATTAATTTGTCCTCGGCCATTTTACTTTCATTTGACATAGGCCGTCTGACCTACCCGAAAATGTATCTGTTTGGACGGTCGGGCCAGTGTCACGCAATTTAGACAAGAATCCAGTGGGGGCGATATCCACAATTATCATACCCCCTTCTTCTACTACCAACCTCGCGGAAGGACATTTAGACCTTCACATTTAACGTACCCGTACTTTGTATGAACACGGGGGCAGTTTGGGCAGAGCCTGTAATTGAACTCGTGTCTTCCGAGTACAATCCCTGTGTCCTAACCACTGGGTTGACCAGCCCATCTTTCTGCTTCTTCGACCCAGCAAAGGTGTGGAAGACCCAGACCACTCGACTTACCTAGGGTATGAGCAGCTGATTGAGTGGCCGGCTACCCAAAGGTGTAAGGTATCTGTTTGGATAGCAGGGACAATGGCACCCAATTATTATTGGAACCCAGTGGGGTCGGAGACCACAGGGACCGTGCCTTTCTACCACCAACCTATCTCTCTCGCTCATCTTCGTAGCGTTTCTGCCAGCAACCAATCGCATACAAGTTGGAAGTTAACTCAATCTAGAACTCTTATAACTGATATATGGCAGCCATGTTGTATCATAATGAGAAGCACCTTAGCGAGTCGTCTTTTTAATTCATATTGAGTGTTGTATCCGTCCTAAAACCACTTTATTTTTGCTTATATTCTGTGCATCTACATACTGAAACAACGCAATTACAATATATTTGAGTTTAAATGCTCATCCAAATTTGATTATTTCTACAACGAAGCCTTTTTTTTTCACCTATGTAAAATGTAAACAGCAAAATATGTAGAATGAGTTGTATTAGAATTGCTGTATTTCTTTAACACAAAATCATTTAGTTCATGGAGTCTGCATAGCTGATATGAATGAAATATTCACTGATTTTACAAAGAGAAGGACGATTTTTTTCGATGAAGTTTTACGCAAAGATTACTTGTAGCTCCATGGTCTTAATTTTTAAATAAAATAAATTATTATAGTATTGTGATGAATGACATGAATGGGAAATTATTTATGAATGAAATGCTGCTTTTATAGAGAGAGCCAGACGTGTAATTTTTTCTATGACGTCATTTGAATGAATTTTAGTTGTTTTTTAGGAAGTTTTCAAATATAATAAATTATCGTAGTATTATGATAATTTTAAAATTATTACCGAGGAATGTATCACATTTTAGAGATGTTAAACCAGGCAATTTATATTTCAATGCCGTCATTTGAATGAAGTTCATTTTTTTCGATGAAGGTTTAAGTTTTCAAATATAATAAATTAATGTAGTATTGTGATAAGTTTTAAAATATTACCGAGGAATGTATTGCATTTTAGACATGTTTAAATAAAATTTCATTGAAGTTGGAAAGTGTTTCATAATCAATGCTTTAAGCAGGATTGATCTTTCTTGTTTAAATTACAATATATCTATCTATCTATATATACTAATTGCCAAGTGTCCGTTTGTCTGTCTGTCAAGCTTTTTTTGGGCACTTACCGAATAGGTAGAGATTTGCAATTTGGTACAATGGTCGATTGTTCAATAAAACACCCTGGAAAAATCGAATTTTTCGAAAAGTTGTATAGAGGGGTTTTCCCATACCAAAACGTTCGAAAAGTGAATTAATAGAAAAGCATGCCTTGTGATGAGATAGAGACTTTAAATTTGGTGTACTGGTAAATCGTTCGAAAGGAAGAAAGTGTGCAACTTCAGATTTCCAATATATTCTACTATAGAGGGTGCCGCACACCAAAATGTTCGATTTGCCGAATAAATGAGTAACACCCTCTTTAAATTTTGATAGGGACTTGAAAATTGGTACATGGGCTAATCATTTAAAGAAAACACCCAAGGCGAATAGAATTTCTCAGAAATGTTCGATTATGGGGTGCAACAGAGAAAAACGTTCGAAATGTGAAATGATAAAAAAAACAAGCTTCCGTATGAGATAGAAATTTCAAATTTGGTGTAGGGTTAGATAATTTGGAAGGAAGAAAGTGTACAATTTCAGTTATCCTATATTTTACACTTTAGGGGGGCCGTATACTAAAATGCTCGATTTTCAGAATAAAGGAGAAATGCCTCTATTAAAACGTGATAGATACTTGATATTTGGTATATGGGCGAATCATCTGATGAAAACCAAAGAAGAATGGAGTTCTTTTTCTAAAATGTTCATATAAGGGGGTGGGTACGCGGAAGGCCCAAAAGTATACTAAGCCAGAAAGCCTTCTTTCAAATCAGACGCCAAACTTCGTTTTATCGCCAGCGTGATACGCGAAGGAGTGCTCTCTCTCTCTCAAGGTTACTATAGCAGCCATATCAAGAGAAAAGACTCTCGCAATTTGGTTTATTTTTTTATAGGATATATGTATAACTTACAATTTAGCAATAGAGACACGTTTTAAATGGATTGTCTCTTAGATTGGAATTAAATTAATTCAATACTGATTAGATTAAAGAAGCCGATATATAACTTACAATTAAGCAATATGGGCTTATCGCCGATATATAACTTACAATTAAGCAATATAGACACTTTTTAAATGCATTATCTCTATAGATTAGAATTAAATTAATTCAGTATTCACTCAATTAAAGAATCATTTTATTATTTTCTAATGCTATTGTATAGAGGAAGTTCACGGATAATCACGACATTTAGACGAAAAAATAAACTTAAAGACACCATGAACACATTTTGAACATTTTGGGAAATATTTCCATCCGCGTGTGTGGGTGTATCTGTGGGGTGCGAATGCGCGTATCACTATGGCAATTTATATGTAGATGCATTCTATATAAAATTAGAAACAGGTAGAATATTTTGTAATAAATGGGATTAAAACGTTATTCCAAATTAGAGATATTAAATTAGAGAGAGTACGTACAGCCACGAAATTCTATATGTAGCTGCATTCTGAAAAAATTAGAATTAGGTAGATCATCATGTAATTAACGTGATTAGAATACGGGTGAAAGGGAGGGAGGGAGACACAGAGGGCGAGAGAGAAAGAGAGTATGTGTGTGTGTGTCAAAATATAGTACGATCAAAATATAGTGTGGTACTGCAGGAGAGGTCGACCTTGTTTCGAACGAGTAGGATTCAAGGGCGCCCATAAAACTTATTCCTGAGATGGCCAAACTCAAGGATGGGAGGTAAATATCTATTAACTTATTACCTACATTTCTGACCTTGAACGTCCGCGGGAGTGAAATGCCCCTCGCGCTCCCCTATGGGCGCCCATAGAACATTTTCCAGAGGGTAAACTCATGGATGAGAAGTACAATGTTGACTAGCTTGATACCTACATTTGTGACTTTGAACGCCCCTATGGGTACCCATGATTATAAGTGTTGAAGACCCAGACCATTTGACTAGCCCTATAGGGCTTACAGCAGCTGTTTGAGTGGCCGAGAGAGATGGCCATAAGCACAGACTAATATAGTATTCTGTGGCTATAAGTGTTGCAGACCCAAACCACTCGACTGACCCAGAGGGCTTACAGCAGCTATTTGAGTGGTCGGGGTGGCTATAAGTGTTGTAAAAATTTAGACTTCACGGAAACTTTTGTGGGATCTGGAAAGACTCCATTTTTCCACCCCTGGGGAAATCGAAACTCAACTCCGTTAGGTTCGTTCTGTCCTGAGGTTACTAGTATAAGTAGGGAGTTTTTTCAATGAGCGCCCATAGGGGAGGGAAAGGAGGCACTTCCGCTCTCCTGGACATTCAAGATCCCAAATGTGGGGGATCAAGGTAGTCGATATTGTACATATCATTGAGTTTAACGCCTAGAAAAGTGCTATGGGCGCTTATGCTTAGAGTATCGACAACGGGCCAGAACCGAACGGAGCTTAATATTTTTGTTTCTCACTCGAGGGTGAATAAAATGGGTGGGAGTGTCAAAAAGACTTTATCAATCAATGACTTTGAGTCCTTCACAGCTTAACCGAATTAACTTTTATTTTGTGCAAATATTGTATTTGAAACGATTATAACCGCGAAACTCAACATATCTTAAATCAAGAATATTAATTTCCCCAAAGGGACAGGAATTATCAAATAAATTAAACTTCATTTTTCAAGAATATTCATCAATTTGATATCATTTTTATTAATTTAATGTCATTTTTGCCAATTTGGAAACATTTTAAATAAAATGTCAAGTTGACGATATTTTGTTAATTTATCGACAAGCATTACAGACAGACAGACAAACTAATAAATTACATTTGACGAATTGTTTGATGTCAAAATACAAAATATTGTGAAACAGTGTCTCGTGAATAAAACCTACCAGAATGATGCTAACACCGTTGTCACATAATATTGTACATGGAATGGAAACATATTACGGTAGTTAGTACTGTTTTAATTTCATGTATTTTCTAAAATTTATTTGAAAAACGTACAATATATCAAGAATGGTTAATGCTATTATCCCAAAGTTTATGTTATTCATTTTCTAATAAAAAATTAAATAAAAAATGATATTTTATGTAACAATATTAAAGGTTCTGATTTTTTATGATGTTTTTCAAAATTTCATTCGAAAGTTTGGAGCTGGTTTCCAAATATTCGATTGCTTATAAAATCAATAGACTTCCAGTATTCACTGATTGTAATAATCGAATTTTTTTTTGTTTGAAACGTTCCATCCGTTCGTTAGATATCGCATCCACTGACTCAAGGACACACACACTAATATACATGCACACACACTAATACACATACACACACTAATATACATGCACATACTACATACATTAATATACATGCACACACAGATATCACTTTAAAAACATTCGATTCGATTTCAGGGATGTTTGAAACAAGCTCTACCGTCGAAAACACAAAGCAGAATTCGAGTTTTCAACCTCGTCATAATACTTTCCCTATACATTATATCAGTATTTTTCAAATTCATTTTGTCACGAAACCCTTTTGAAATTTAATTTGATGGTGGAACCCCAAAATAAGAAATATCACCTGTTGTCCAAATTATGCATCAAAATTTTACACGTTTTTAAATTTAAGACAATTTGCATGAAACTATCACGTCGCGGAATCCCAAGGGTTCCGAAAGACTTTGAAAAGTCTACCTTGAAATACGATGCATTATATTAGGTATGTCAGAAAAGTAATATTTATTGCTCCCACAAACCGAAAATGTCAAGCAAATTTCCTTAAAATGTCACAAATTTTGCATTTTTAAAATGACAAATATTCCCTCCTTTTAAATAATCTTCAATTTTCGTCACTGATTGTTGTACAATATAAGTATTGAACAACATACGGATCCTACGAATATATTTACTCCAAAATCTCGCATATAAACGTTTTATTCAAATAATAAATTATATATGTGGGTGGAACATTTCTTACACTCATTGCAAACAATCTGCGTGCAGTACAAAAAGTTCTTAAATCCATGTATTTTCATAGTATTACTTTAAAACCAAAATGTGCATAAAACATGATTTAAATAATGGGATACAAATGTATCTAATCTGTCTCCGTGAACAATATCGCGGATTAAAAACAATCGTCTTTCTCTCCGCTTGAGGAATTCCGCTTCTCTCCGCTTGCAGGAGTTGCAAAAATAGTGTACCAGAACTGGCGATAAAACGACGTTTGGCGTGTGATGTGAGAGAAACTTTCTGAATTGGTATACCTTTGGGCTTATCGCGGTGGGTACTCCACACAAAAACATTCGAAAGATAAAATGATAAAAAAAGCTTGCTTTGCGATGAGATAAAGACTTCAAACTTTGTGTACGGGTAGATTGTTGGAAAGGAAGAAAGCGTGCAATTTCAGTGTTCCAGCATTTGCTACTGTAGGGGGTGCTGCACACTAAAATATTTGATTTGATGAAAAAATGAAAAAAGGCCTCCCTTACAATGTGATAGCGGCTTGAAATTTGATATATGGGCTAATCATTTGATAAAAAACTCCGAAACGAATACAGTTTTTCAAAAATATTCATTTATGGGTGTGCTCCACTGGACAACTTTCAAAAGGGGAAATGATAAAATAGCTTTCTTCGGGATGAGCTAGAGACTTTAAATTAGTGTACGGGTAGATAATTCGAAAGAAAGAAATGCGCAATTTAAGTTTTCCAACATTTTCTTCTTTAGGGGGTTCTGCACACCAAAATAATCGATTTGCCG
The DNA here is from genome assembly GCA_951213105.1 of Amaurobius ferox. Lineage (NCBI taxonomy): Eukaryota > Metazoa > Arthropoda > Arachnida > Araneae > Amaurobiidae > Amaurobius > Amaurobius ferox. Next base: position 99,425,286 of record OX578155.1, read on the forward strand.
AATAACCGTGAAACCCGAATTATTCGAAAATTTACATTATTATTCAGGTGTTGTTTATTGCGAGACCGTTGATTTTCAATGGGTATTTGGGTAGTATATACTAATTGCCAAGTGTCCGTCTGTCTGTTTGTCTGTCACGTTTTATTTAGGCACTTCCCGAATAGATAGAGACTTGCAATGTGGTACATGGCTCGATCGTTCGATAAAACCCCCTGGAAAAATCGAATTTTTCGAAAACGTTCTGTAGAGGGGGTGCTCCACACCAAAACGTTCGAAAAGTGAAATGATAGGAAAGCATACTTTGATAGAGACTTCAAATTTGGTGTATGGCTAAATCGTTCGAAAGGAAGAAAGTGTACAATTTCAGATTTCCAATATTTTCTACTTAAGGGGGTGCCACACACCAAAATGTTCGAAATGTCGCGAGTTAAATACGCCTTTCGCCTGCTACACAGGCATAAAATGTCCCAAATAAGCTCTTTTGAAGTGTCTTTCGCCCTCTGTGCGGGCGTAATATGCCTTAAATTAGCTCATTTGACACGCCATAAATAATCTCCTTTAGTATGTCCTAAATACGACCCTTTGATATGTCCCAAATTCGCCTTTCGCCCTTTCGGGTGTAATGCGCGCTAAATAAGCTCGTTCGATACGCCATAAATAATCTCATTTTATATGCCTTAAATATTCCTTTCGACCTTTCCGCGGGAGGTATACATGCTAAATAATTTTCCTTGATTTTCTAGGTCTTTAAATAAGCGTTAGGTTAATAGGCGTTAGGTCTTTTAATTTTCCCCCTCTGCGCGGCAGTGAAACGCCTTAAATAAGCCTTTTGATTGCCCTGGAATAAATTATTTTGATACAGTTGAAATAATCTCCTTTGATATGCTCTAAAAATCGCCTTTGGTAAATGCTTGGGGTGAATGTAAACGCGGATTGCTAAACTTGCTTAGAATCAATAGTACGCTTTTTAAATGAAAATACTTGCAATCCAAAAAAATACCTGGGCACGTGTACTTTTAACGCTCGTTTTCAAAGAATACGAGTGACGTCACATCATAGCAAGTCTGCACGACTCCTATATGTAACTGTAGCTTCCTGTACAGGGTGTCCCAAAAAGATTGAAACGCGCTTTAATTCTTTACCTGTTGGAGATAAGAGGCAATATAAATTGCAAAAATGTTGAAAGTAAGGTTGGAAATAAGACTACGTTAATGAAATTGTTCTCCCATTCATTTTCAAAAAGTTACACTTTTTAAATTTTTATACGATCTCCTTAGACAAATTTGGTCCAACAGAAAAATTTTATTTTTAATGCAACAAGATCGTTAAATAAAACCTCAGATCTGTATCTTGAAAATCAACTGTATTATGAAAAAGGAAAAAATCTGACTTATGCCACTTTTCTGTACCATGTGAAAGGCTGTTTCATCAGTGAAAATAGGGGTCATAAACAAATTGACGATAGACATTGTTTGGATTAAAAATACGTTAATATGTGTCAAAATCGTTTATCACAAATGCATGTAAATAAATCATTACACAGACAGAGATCATGTAAAGCAGTGGAACTCACTACGTGGTTAGATATCCTATGTATTATCATCCAGTTTTATCTTTTTTGTGATATGTCATAAATTTTCATTTCTAATTTGATATATGGTCCCCATTCACAATGTTTAATTCTCAATTAAAGATAACTCGCTCAATTTTAGAGATACAGATATGCTATTTTTTTTTAATAATCTTGTTGCATTAAAAATAAACATTTTCTGATTGACAAAATTTCTCTAAGGGGGTCGTATAAAAATTAAAAAAGTGTAACTTCTTGAAAATGAATAGGAGGACTATTTCATTAACATAGTCTTATTTCCTACCTTACTTTCAACATTTTTGCAATTTTCATTGCCCACTTATCTCCAACAGGTGAAGAATTAAAGCGCGTTTCAATCTTTTTGGGACACCCTGTATACATTAGTTAACTCGCCAAGTATATTGAAATCCAGTTAAGACGTAAGTTTATTCCATTAGCATTACGGGGACCAGTATTTAAGTTTTGTTGTTTATAAATGCCTGTCGTTTGGCCGCTAGGCCATTAGACAGGGCACGCATCCAAATGTCTTCCATACATAGGCTCTCCTAGGTGACATAAAATGCAATCCGGAGAAGCAGTATGTCCAATTCGATAGAGATGACCCCTGAGGCAGTTATGACCCATCTCTCACAGCAAAGATCGTCACATGTGTGACAGTGAAGTTGTAGTCACGTGACGCATGGGTCACAATGTGACATCATATTTGTGACTTCTATGCGACGTTGCCTATTAGTAACTTTGTAACTTCATTGTCACTATATTCTGTGACGTTTCCATAATTGAATTAATACGTAGCAATGTGACGACATTACAATGGCAACTACAATGTGACGTCACAAACAAGTTAATATGCGACGTCACAAACGACCATGAAAATAACCAAAATGACTTCGCTGTGACCTCAATATGACATTGCCGAGACGTACTGCGACGTCCTGTGACGTCCCAAAGTCGCAGTGTGACGTAAATTTTACGTCACTGTGAAAAAAAATGCTGTTAGGGATCTGGAGGCTGAATCTGGCAACTGCTTCTCGTTGAGGAGCCTTTGGAATGACAGAAATGTTCTGGCTGAGGACGCTCCATGACTTTCCTTTAGATGCCTCCAGAGATTCTGCCTCAATTGCTTTTCTGTGCGTAGCATTTTAATGTACAGGTGTGCTGAATGAAAAGTCATAGGCTTTGAGGATCTCTGCTTCACCATAGCACCCTTTGTGGCCAAAAAGTCCGCTTTTTCAATTCTTGGTATTCCGCAATGCGCAAGCATCCACTGTAAATTGATTCTGTGCGTTAGGTCTTTTAAAAGAGCCCTGTTCTCTTGAATCCGGCTACCATTGCTTCTTTGGTTGCCGGAAATTGTCTGGAGTCCCAGAGGGTAACCGCTCTGTTGCATGAAGAAGGACGAAGTGCCCAGTACTTAAGATTTTAAAATGTGTCAATACCAGAAATAACAACTTTCAGTGCAGACGATATTTTAAAATTTGAACTTTTGCTTGAGTATTAGCTGTTAAAGAACGAGAAATGCTATAAAATTATTTTTGCGGAGCCGTTTTGAAGTTAATAAGGTAGTGACAAAACATGGATTTAAGTCGAAGAAATTTTCGAGCCATGATATATTATGACTTCCGACAAGGGTTGGCACATCCTGGATCTGTGCAAACTGTCCTCGTGTTTACGAGGAGTACGGCCACGTTAAATATGTGGTTCCGTAAGTTCTTCCGAGAAGTTGGTGATAGGGGAAGGAGGGTAAGGTCCCTGTGGATGCCTCCCCCATTGGGTTAACCAATCTAAATTTGGTGGCACTTCCCGACTGTCCAATCAGATACCTTACGCCATCGGGTAGGTCGAACTGTCTGGATCGAAGAAGAAGGGTTAACACAAGGGACAGAACAGTCCAGCGGTTAGAGCATGGGGATTGCACTTTGAGAATCCGAGCTCAAATGTATTTACAGCAACTTTATTGGACTTCAATATGCTTGTGTATAGATAACACTTCTTAAATAAGTAGCTAAGACCTCTGTTCTTATGTTGCAAACTCGGCTTAGGTAACGATGTTGTGGAATTCAAGGCATAGAAGCTGCTATGTAAATCTCTGCAATATTTTCTAAAATCTCTTTCAGTGATGACTATAATTCTTCTCTTTCAATATTTCAGTGAAAAAAAATTTGATATTCTTAGTGTGCATGAACAGTATAGTGCAGTGTTAAGTGTATAAATTTCATTTGCAAGTCATGGAAGTGAAAATCAAAAACTTATGTGTGATGTAAATGATGAATTGTAGATAAAATCTAATTAATCTGTACTTTTCAAAATAAATTTTCTATCCATGATATCACTTTTATATTATATAAAAGTGATATCATGCTTTATATTTTTCATTCAAAACTTATATTTTTCGAAATATTTCTAAAAATGTATGGTTCAATTGTTTAATATTCTTCAATTAAATTCTGAAGTGCATTTTTTGTGGCTCATTCTAAGATAATGGCACATTTGTCAAAATGGCGCGAAATGTAATGTATGGAATTTTGTTTAAAATTTGTTATTCATTATGTTGAAGACCCAAACCGTCCGACTCATCCAAAGGACTTGAGCAACAAATTGGACGGCCAGGTTATTCATAATGTGACATTTTTGTGTTTTCATGATCATTATTTAGGCGTTTATTTTAACCAAGGCTCTTAGTATTTATTCAAATATGTATATATTTTTTTATCAGTACCGGTATCAAGATTAACTGTTTATTATTACATAGCTGTTATATTTAAATTGGTTTGCATTATGGTGAGTGTGTTTGAAAATTTCAGTGCTTTGTCAAATTAATGTATTTTAAGTAAACAAAAATTTGTAAAATTAAGGATTTAAAAGAATTTGAGGAATGAAAAAATGTATTCGTGTTCATTTCACAAGTCCGATATTTGCTTGAGAGATTGTTAAGATGACAATGGTAATACGTGAATATAGCAACATAGCAAGAAAATGAAGTATTTACAGAGAGACTTGCATCCCATAAAACTATCATAAACATATCATTTCAAAACCCCATAAAACTCTCAATGTTTGTGACTAATCACATTTAGAAGCGCGGCTTTGTTTAAAATTTAGGAGATGGCAGTATAGGGTAAGACTCTTAAATATATAGGCTGGCGCAGTGTTTCTGTAAGGCATATCTCCGGGGGAGGGGGCTCCGCCACCCCGGAAACGAGTATTCTCCGCCCCCCCCCCCCCCGGAGACATTTTATATTAACCTAGTTTCTAGATTTGTGACACAGTATTTAAACATATATTTATATAGTGCAAATAGAAAACTTGCCCCCCCTTAAAATTTCATTCGCCCCCACCCCACCCCGGGCCAAAAAGTCTTGAAAGAAACACTGGGTGCAACAGTGGCCATTCTGACTCCCAGTTGAAGCGCTGACTGTGCATGTTGAAAATAAGGTTACTTGGGAAAGTTACTTGGGTACCCTGGGAATTTCGCGAAAATCAAAATATCCTAGAATATTCTCTTAAACGATTGGTATAATATTTTGAAAGCAGAAGTATATATTTTGCAGCTAAATTGAGTATCAAACATCAGCCATGTAATATGTACGCGACATTGAAATAGCACAGGCCGACGATAACTGACTAAACCAGTTAGAGTCAAAATGGCGGTTAAGTCAGACTGTACATTTGGGAACCTTAAAGTGCTATTACACGGAGCAATTCCTTCGAGTAAATTTTCAGCCTTTGCGATAATTTTGTGCTGGGCAAATATTCCAACTTTCTTAGCGAGTTTTGTTCGGAGAGATGTGGATTTGGCATTCGCTGCGTTGAACTCAATTCTCAAAAGTCGGCAAATGACGTCAGATTAATATCTTTCAAGAGAGGGGAGAAATTTGTAGGTCCATGGATGTCAAATTTTAAAATTGTGCAATCGTTAACTTTGACGATGTTGGAATAAAAAAATACATTTTATGCAGTTACCACAATATATTTGCATAACTTACCACCCCGTTTGTGCTACAGAGATGACTTTTTTTTTTCCAAAATGCTCCAAATTTTATGACAAATACTTTTTATAATTATATATTGTTTCTTAACTCTGTTAGTTTTATAGATAATTTCATTTGAACGTATAAAATCAGTGTTCACTTTGGTTATGAGTGATGTTTAGCAATGATTTACTAAAAAATTATAGAACTTTCAAAAGAATATCAAAAAGTAAAAGTTTCATTTTTAACGAAGATTAAGAAAATGTATAATAACTTGGAACTAATCTCATAGCTTAGAGACTCATGCAGGTTATCTCTTGGTACGTCCATTTTGTTAGGATTCTGTAGTTTTAAAGTTTATCATGGTTTTTAACTACTGGTGCTAATTATAATAATAAGTCACTATTATTCTAAACAAATTTTATTTGTAAGAACAATATTCTAAATTTTATATCCCATGGTTCTAGCTAAAACTCAAAATAAATGCTGAGGAAATAATATTTTTCGTTCACACGGAAAATATTCAAGGACTCATCTTAAGATGATCCAACATGTAAGAAAATATTTGATGGTCCTTCTGCAAGATTAAGAACTTTTGAAGGCTCCAAGTTCAAAAATCTATACATAATAATTGCCAAGTGTCCGTCTGCCAATCGTTTTTTAGTCATTTCCCGAATACATTGATTCGCAATCTGGTACACGTGTCGATCGTTCGATAAAACCCCCTGGAAAAATCGTAGTTTCCGAAAACGTTCTGTAGTGGAGGGCGGGAGGGGCGGGGCTCTACACGAAAACGTTCGAAAAGCGAAATGATGAAAAAGCATGTTCTGCGATGAGTTAGAGACTTAAAATTCAGTGTACGGGAAAATCGTCGGAATGGAAGAAAGTCTGCATTCTCAGATTTCCAATATTTGCTACTCTAAGAGGTGAAAAACCACAAACTGTTCGACTAATCGAATAAATTAAAAACGCCTCCTTTAAAATTTAATAGAGGCTTGAAATCTGGTATATGGGCTATTCATTTGATACAAAAACACAACACGAATAGAATTTCTCAAAACTATACATTCAAGGGGTTCCATACCCCACTCCACACCCCAAAACGTTCGAAAAATGAAAAGATTGAAAAAGCATGTTTCGCGATGGGATAGAGACTTCAAATTTAGTGTGTAGGTAGATAGTGCGGAAGAAAGAAAGTGTGCAATTTCAGTTTTCCAATATTTGAAACTTTAGGGGGTTCCGTACATCAAAATGTTTGATTATCCGAATAAAGAAGAAACGCCTCCTTTAAAATATGATACAAGCTTGATATTTGAAATATGGACCAATCATCTGATAAAAAACGCAAGGCGGATAGAGTTTTTCAAAATGTTCATTTAAGGAGGAACACAGAAAAACGTTCGAAAGGTGAAATGATAAATAACCATGCCTCGGGATAAAGTGTAGACTTCAAATTGTTGTTCTGGAAATAGTTCGAAAGGAAGAACTTGTGGAATTTCAGTTTACCAATAGTTTCTTCTTTAGAGGGACACCAAAATGTTCGATTTGCCGAATAAATGTGAAACGCGAATTATTAAAAAAAATTACATTATTCAGGGGTTGCTTATTGTGAGAACGTTGATTTTCAACGGGTATTCCGATAGTAGTTTTAAATCCTTTCCAAAAATGTTGAATGTATGAAAATATTTCTATCACCCATCTTGTTTCAAAAATATCATTCTAGTCCAGAAGGCAGTGATGCGAGAATTAAAACGGTGAACTGAAGAGAACCGGATGAGTCGCACATCTGACAGTGAACGACAAAATGTTAGGCCACACCTCATCCACATGGCAGTGATGGACCGTACAGCTCGACAGTTGGCAGAACGTTTGAGCACTGCTAAAGGTATATCATTGTCAGCTCTAACAATTTGTCGGTGCCTTCTGTACCGTGGACTGCGTGCAAAAATTCTTTTGTAAAGGATTTCCCTGAAGCAGAACTATCGATGCCTGCGGCTACGATGGACTCATCAACATGGACACTGGCGTGCTGATTCGCAACAAGTTGTTTTCCCCTATGAATCTCCTTTTAATTTTGGATACAGTGATGACCGCATCCAAGTTAGGTGCCATAGTGGCGAAGAATTGGATCGTATCGTCCAGATATTAATTAATTGCACTTAAAAATAAGGTTACTTAAAATATTATACTATGAGTAGTATTTTATATAAAAATTTAATATTTTGTTATTATTTAATACAATAAGCAAATTATCGACGTGGCAATAATTGCAGAAAACAATAATAATAGCAAAAAGAACAGAATAAAATCTGACACCGACTCCGGGGTAGGTTAAAAATGCTTCCAGGTAGAGGTATGATTTACAAGACTTCTTTCAGTTAAGCCCGCATGTATGCACGTTATTCATACCACAGAATAATATAAACAGACGTTTCACTCGACAGCAGCGCCTTCAACCGCCAACCAAGATAATATTCAATATCAAGGTTGGCACGCTTGGCGATGGTCTGTGACGGTTTTCGCCAAGACGTTCTGCTAATATAACCCTATTTGGCACTGAACGAAACACTTGGTACTTGGAAGAACTTTGTTCTATCATCGCATGTTTACATTTGGAAAACATATTTTCGCTGCTATTTTGAATTATATAATCAATTGTTTTATTTTTATGGATTACCAAAGGAAAAGGGATTACGTTTACAAGGTATATAATTTATTTTTATTTAAATAAAATGATTACTTGTTATCCATCCCATACTTCATCCTATTCACGTGTTCATTATAAGAAGTTGGTGCAGTATTTTCACTGCCGACTAGACTAAATTCTAAGAAGCAGTGGCATTATTAGTTAAAAAACATTTTCCGCATTTATATAAAATGTATAAAAATTGATATTTGGATAGCTTTTTCTAGAGTAAGTGGAATATGATATTGAATGTTTATATATTTTACATGCATTTCTTTTTACTAACTGACGTAATGTGGAAAATAATCCACCTCCTTTGTAAGTAACGATTGAGGTCGACACTTTTAATAAAGCATTTATGTAAATTTGTTATTTATTATAAGAATATTAGTGTATTTAATATATATATATATATACTATATATATATATATATATATATATATATATTAATATAGCATTCCAGAATAAATTAAGAACTAAGCAATTTAACAAACAAGCTAGTGTACTTTTTAGGCTGAAAATATTATATAATATTTCAGCCTTTTGGGTATGTCAGCCTGCAAATTTTGGTGTCTAATGATTTACAGTGATGCAATGCGTCAATTTTTTTATTTAGTTTATGATTACATGAATTAAATATATATCTATGTTTATTTATTTAGAGTTACACATATTACAGATAAAAGTATTTTGAAATGCTGATTATATTTATGGTTTAAAAAATTATAAAATTACAGTTCTGTAATTTTTTTTGGCTGCATTAACATAAAATCGCCAACTGAGCGATAGTTGCCAAATCTAGGAGTCGAGCTTTTTTACGTCATAGCTGCGATGATTGGTCCCTCGAACGCTAGTGTGTATATGAAATCCTATATTAACGATGTTGCCATTCGATTCGGAGACTGGTCTAGCTGGTGTACGGACGTGTTCGTGCTAGCTCCTGATTAGCTACCACGTGGAAGACTTTTCGTGCTATAGCTTGGGTGTGAGTATATTATGTTTTAGTAGACCACGTCGGGCAAAGCAATTATGATGGATGAGCAAAGAACTATTTCAAGTGTGGATGAACTTTTAATTTCGCCAGTGGAAGCAGAAGGATTTCAGAAATGGAAGAAGTATTATATCAAACAGAGTGAACTTACGCCGGAACAGGTAGCGGAGAAGCCAGTAGCTTTGGACGTGCAAATACTGAAACATTATAGAGGAACCAGTGGATGGGATTTCCTAATGAAGAAGCATGCAATAGATCGCATCCAGATTGCAGTTGACCTGGATAGCATAAAGATCAAGGAAGCTGAGAAGGAAAAAAAGACGGATTGGGCCCAGCTAATGGAGGACCAGGGCCGGGATAAAGACCTTACGGACGCGGAGGAGGATGGGTCACAAACAGCAGCCATCTACGAAGCAGCATACATCAGAACTTTGGGGTGCACGTGTGACCAATTGAAGAAAGATTCTAAGGAGTGGAAAATATACAGCCATTTCAAGATCTATGAATGGATCATCGCCAGACTCCAGGAGGAACAGGAAGAGGAAGGCATCGACTTCGAGCGAGCCAAGATGTTGAAGAAAATCCTAACAGGTACTATTTCAGATGCCAATTTGCTAGCCGAGCACCGTAACCATAATACCCATGTCAATAGGACTACTTATAATTTGGTGTACGATATGTACAAGGATAGGATGACTAAACCGGTAGATGTTCTCTATTTAAACTACAAACACGCGATGTTTGGCAAACTAGAGGGCTTTACAAGCCAACCCAAAAGTAAGAAGCTCAAAACTTCTTACACCCCTAAACCCGTTGAGGAAATCCCAACCCAAAATAAATTCAATAACCTAAATGTCGAGGAAGTCGAAACGACTGATGCGCCCCCCCTAAAGAAAAAGTCTCGTCCTTCTATGTGGACTCCGCAAGCAATTGGGGAGCTCTCATAGAGGACTTAAACAAAACTCTTAAATGCAAAATTCAGGGTCTTCTCATGGGGAGAGTGATCAGAATCACTCATGGGTCGGCTGAGGACTTCAGGAGTGTGCAAGCTCACTTAACCCGTGAAAAGATTCCTTTCAGTTTAATCAACCTCGAAACTGATAGGCCGAGGAAAATTGTATTAAAGGGCTTGCCCAGAATACTAACGTTGAGGATATTAAAACAGCTCTTGCTGCTGAAGGCTTCAAATTAATCAGAGTAACCCAGCTTAGAAACAGGCGTGACAGGACTCTCTCTTCCCATCTTCTTGGTCGGTCTTGAGCCGGCGGAGGGATGGGCAAGGATTTATGATGTAAAATCCCTGCTATCCATGCAAATTAAGGTTCAGCTATTCAAAGTGCGTGGTCATAAAATCTGCTACAATTGTCAGCTCTGGAATCATCTTTCCGACAAATGTACCCTCCCCCCACGCTGCCTAAAATGTGGTGAGTGACATCCCACGAGAGATTGTTTAAAAACGCGTGATACCCCGGTGAAATGCGCCAACTGTTTAGAATCACACCCTGCCAACTTCAGGCACTGTCCACAAAACCCCTGGAACCGTAAAAAGTTCCAGGAGGCCAAAAAAGTCCAACAGCAAACTGTTAAACCCCCCCCCTAACCTTGGTGAGGAAAACTTCTCCCCCCCTCCCTTCAAACAACATCTCCTCTGTACAGGAAGTGCTGGCAAGTGCCGAGACGATAACAGGAATTACCGGAGAGCACTTTGCCCACGCACAACCTGTTACAGACAAAACCCCGCAAACCCCTAATGCATTTTTAGAAATTCTCAGCTTTTTAAAAGAGTTAGAAAAACATTTCGATATCAGTAACCTAGGCAATATACTTATGCACCTCATGCAAATTTTGAGAGCAAATGATGATCCGATGACAAAAACCATCCACACCTTTCAGCTGTTAGCAAAAATCAGCAAATCGCAACCCCCTCCAAAATTAGTTTCTTAAATTAGTTTTTGGCCGGCTAGCAGAGAAGTTTCTTCTATGGTTACTTCCCACATCACGTGCAAACAGATGGACTCTTCCACGTGCTTCTTCGCACTGGAGCCAGCTCATTCGACGACGCGATGCTCACTTGGAGGCAATCCTCAACGCGTATTTGGACTCATACAAGTAATGTCAAAGCCACAACACCTGCAATCTCTCATGACCGAAGATAAAGGCAGTAATGCCAGGTGCTTCATCAACTACGAAACAAAGTTAGGTATTTTCCCCCCTTGGACATGAGATGTTGCCATAGGTTCCTATGGGAGTGAACCTTCTGAATATAGTAGTGATTCATACGATCAACGGCAAAATCATAGGGGAAATTACCGCTAGGAATATTGCGATCCTCAAACCACGCCTACACCCCTAACAACATACTAAATCATAACATACAAAGGACATACTATTAGGGGCATTCCCAAATACATATATTGAAGACAGTAAATGATTTCCGTTCCTTCATCAAATTCCTGCTGCTTAAGGCTTAAGCCGTCAGAGCAGCTGGTAGAATATTTTCAAAAGATCAAAAATTGTTTCAAGTTTTACATAAAAAAAATCTACATTATAAATAACTTCCTTCTGTAAAATGGGTGGTAGATACATATATATTCATTTTATCGTTTTTAAGCACTA
>OX578155.1:99444641-99452141 GCA_951213105.1 Amaurobius ferox
AGTAACTTAAGTAAAACTCTTGATCACAATGCAGACATTTTGAAATTACAATATAATTATTCTCAAACTTTCAATTTTCTACCTGTTAGAACTTGGTTATATAAAGTCAGAAAATGCAAATTAAGTATTGTTTATACTAATTTTCTAAAATTAAAATTAACTCATGAGCATTTTAAACATTTATTTTATGATTTGCTTCTTCTACGTACAAATTTCTTAAATTATCACCTTCTCCATTCATCAAATCTACATACTAAAATAGCTTACTGTGTAATTTCTTTTAAACACCCTATTCTTAATTCTCTTAACTTCAATAATTTATTTGCAAAACATCAGCACTTGTTACCCGTAAAAGAAATCAAAATACAAAAATCCTTCTAATATAATTTACCTATTGGTAGAACTATTTACTATTACAATGAAGTTTCCAGGACATTAAACTCCGATGACTTTACATCATGTGCATGCAGCAATAAAAATCTTGCCCCTTATGTCAACTCCTCTCATGGACACATTATTACTGGGGATCTCAGTATAGTTCAGGATGATATACTTAGGGATATTATGAATAAAGGGTCTAAATTTCGCATTCCATTCTGCCATCACCCTAAACAACTTCTTCAGTCTATATCATTTGATTTTGATAAATTCATATACCAACTTGCTTGTTCATATTCCATTCCTATTGAAGCATTCCATCTATGAAAGTATACTACCTTACATCTGCTTAAAAATGTTATTATAAACATTAAATTAACGAAGCCTGGGTATCCTTATAAATAACTCCTATCTGCTATTAAAGAACTACACCAACATTTTGTCATAACTTATGTAGATAAAGCTTCTAATAATTATGCCATCATTTGTAAAAAATATTATGTTTCTCTGTTACAGAATTACTTAAAAAATAATCAAATTTTTAAACCCATTAATAATCAGTCTATCAAAATCAAAACTAAAATGCTAAAATTATATACACAATTAAATATTAATTGTAAGTTTTTGAAATTTCCTTATGTTACTTTGGTTCCTAAATTCCATAAATCACCTCTCAGTTTTAGAACAGTCACTTGTGGACGTAATACCTTTACCACTACAGCTAGTAAGTACTTGCTTAACTGCTTAAATAGAATTAATGAATCTCTTAAATTTAGGAATTCAGGATATTTCATTTTGAACAATAGTTTTGATTTAGTAAATCACCTTAGCAAACTTCCACAAATTCTTGGTTTCCATACCTTTGATTTTAAAGACCTATTTAATAATATTGTCATTAAAGATTTATATAAAGTTATTATCTCTCTTTATCATGACTATCTATCTTCCAATAAAGTTGCATTCAATGTCAAAAACTTTCCTATGCTCTTGCACTTTGTGTTATACAACAATTATATTATCCAAGGTGATAACATTTATTTACAAACATGTGGTGTACCACAAGGTGGCTGTAGTAGTAGTATACTCGCTAACTTATATCTTTATTATTATGAATGTCATTTTAACTCTATATTCTATATAGATATGTTGACGACTTAATTTGTATTATCATTGATGATTCCTATCCAATTAATATTGATTTTTACCCATCTAACATAGAATTAATTCCTAATGAGCCTAGCATTAGCCAAACTGTAAATTTTTTAGACCTAAATTTAGATATCCTCAATAATCATGTAATCACCAATCTATATGATAAAAATGATTCTTACAACTTCACTATTATTAAGCTGCTATCATATCAATCTTGTAATTCTATTCAATTGTTTAGAAACATCATTTTAAACCAGCTCTTTCGAATACATCGACTTTCCGATCCTCGGTTTCACTTTCTCCACATCAATAATCTGAAACGCATTTGTCAAAATTACCCATATCCGGAAACATTTGTAAATAATATTATTAATAATTTCAAATATACCACGTAATAATTTTAATATTCCTGATTCTCCTCTGAGACCTCGTCCCTGTAGGAACGTTTCTGCAGCTCTTCGACAAACTGGTTTTCCCTACCACGTGGAGCTACTTCTCGACCTCGTGGAACTCTGCACCGTGCTTCCTGCTTCTTGCATCCGAGCTACCGCTGCCTGGACATGGCGTCCGCCTCGTCACAACCTCCCACCGGACATTTCATGTGTTATTGAAAAGTTTCGACATCTGACCCTGCCTGCCTCACACCAGAATGGAGACCATCAGAACCTGGCCAGACTGATACACGACTTCCTCCTCAACAAATGGTACAAGCTGCAAGACGGACCTCTCTCAAGAAAGCTTCAAGGGTATGTGCGATTTACTATTACTTCATCTTGAGCATACTGTAGACTTAGATGACACTATCCCCTTTAAATCCGAAATTGATGAATATTTAAGAAATGTAAATCTGAGTAACTTAAACTTGACTAATAATTATAGTAACCATAACTCTATGGAAATGAATAGATCTGATAACTCTAATGTAAATATCAATGCTAATTTTGAAATAATGCTAGGAGCTACAAACTTAACTACTAAAAACTCTCTTATCGAGAGTAATAATTCTAACCCCAGCATAACTAACTTAAATGGATTTGCTAGTCAAAATGAAAATGTAATATTAAATGTAAATAGTAAAAGTAATTCTTCTAGACATGCTGATGTACAAGTGGACTCGGAAGGTTTTCGATATCCAAAAAAAACACTGCCCAATGCGCACCATTCAAAGCAGTAACGATTCTCTGAACATCAACGGTATCCCCGTTGACCAAAACCGCTTCTCTTCTGCCGATATGGACACCTCCCCCCCCCCCCCCCGCAAAATAATCAAACTGCTGATACCATGGCACCGCAACAAAATAACCATCAGGACGTACCGCAGACCAGTAGCTACAAACCTGAACCTTTCTACGTCAACTGTAGTAATAACTGGCGTGAACTTATCAAAGCTCTCAACGAAAAAACGAACATCAATGTGAAAGCACAACTTGCAGGAGAACTGATTAAAATATATCCCCTTAACCTTGAAGATTACAGGACTACCCAAAAATTCTTGATAAAACACAAACTTGAGTTCCACTCAATAAATATAAAAGCTGAAAGGCCCAAAAAAATCTTGTTAAAAGGACTCCCCCCCCCAACTCTCCCATTGCAAAAATTAAACAGGAATTACAACTTACCGGCTTCAGTGTTCATAGAATCACGCAACTTAGAGATCTAAAAAATCAAGCTCCCCTCCCCATATTCCTCGTTTATTTAAACCCAAACGAAAATTGGGAAATGATTTATCAAACTACCACCCTCCTCGATATGAACATAAAAGTGACAAATTTTGAATCAAGAGCAGTTAAAATGTGCTATCGATGCCAGCGCCACGGACATTCTAGTGAATGTTGCTCACTTCCAGCCAGATGCCTAAAATGTAGCCTAAATCACTTAACCCGCGAATGTACGAAATCCAGAGACACCCCTGCCCAGTGCGCAAACTGCAAAGGCCCCCACCCTGCCAATTATAGAATGTGCCCTGCCAACCCTGAAAATAAAAACTCTGCCCTAGCAACTGAAATCTCAACTGCCCCCCCCCCTGTTAACAGACAAACCATACCACAACGCACTGACTTTCCGCCCCTTCAAAATAATGGAACAGGAACTCCCAGCACTACTAATCATGAAAATACTGCAACAATCCAACCTGCTAACATCAGCCCACAAAACTGCGACAAATCCTTTGCTGATATCACCTCTGGAAACAATAGTTCTTCAAATGACGTATCTCCCCCCCCCATCCCAAAACTCCTTCCTAGAGACCAAATGCTTGCAAACCGTAATAAACAAACGCTACAAAATGTAACGGTTCACTCATACATCTCCACTGCTCCCCCCCCCCCCTGCTTCAACCTCAAACCGGGAACATCCCTCCGATGACACGCAACAACCCATCCCTCTCAGCTCTAACACTTTGTCAGATTTCATTAAAATGATACAAGAGTTCAACAAAATTTTTTCAGATCTGGACATCAGCTTTGCAAAAATTAAAAACTTTATAAACCTCATGCTAACCACCATAAACAAACCTATCAACCCATTAGATAAACTTCTCAATATCATTACTGCCCTCGGTGAGGTCTTCTGCTCAACCCCCCCCCCCCCCTCAGTATGGGGAGTAATTGCATCGACACTCTTAACATATTGTCGTGGAACGCCAATGGGCTCCGCGGCAAGATCACTGAGCTGCGTAATTTTATCCAGAGCAAACGCATTGACATTATTTTAATTCAGGAAATCAGGCCAGGCCCCCGCCCCCCCTCAAAATTGCTAACTTCATCAACTATACTGCCCTTAGGTCTAACGCAAGTAACACTCATTCCCCGCACGGCGGAGTCGCGGTGTACGTCAAGTATAACATCCCCCATCACGAACTTAACCCGGTTAGTACCAGTCACATTGAGAATAAGCTTATACAGTTAACCCTTCCAAACTATCCTCCCATTACCCTTGGATCCATCTACATCAAACCCTCTCAAAACATTGACATCACTTCCGACCTCAATAGCCTTTTTAATGTAAATCATCGTACCATTCTGGTAGGAGACTATAACGCGCATCACCCAGCGTGGAATTGTAGGCGAAGTAACAGATACGGCAAAGCCCTGCATAAATTCATTAACAATAACGGTATCCACACTGCTATCCCCGCCATGCCCACCCATTACACCCACTCAGCCTCCCCCTCCACCATTGACATCGGCCTTTTGAAAAATATACATCTCCCATTCACCATCACTACTCTAAATAATCTCAGCTCCGACCATCTCCCTGTTCTTCTCACGCTTCAGTTAAACTCCTTGCTCCCTGTCTCTAGTCTCCCCCCCTCCATTAACTGGAAAGAATTTAAAAACAACCTTAGGAAATCCACCCTCCTTATCCCCAAAATTAATAACGTAAATAACATTGACTCAGCCGCCCTCCTTGTGACACAGGAAATCCAAAATTCGTTAGCCAGCGCATCGTCCTCTCGCCCCCCCCCCTGTATAACTCCCTCCCGCACAATATTCAGGTACTGATCACTGCACGTAATAACACCCGCCGCATCTGGCAAGCCACTAGGGACTCCAGAACTAAAATCAAGCTTAATGCAATAAATAAAACAAGAAAGATCAATCATGCTTAAAGCATTGATTATGAAACACTTTCCAACTTCAATGTAATTTTATTTAAACATGTCTAAAATGCAATACATTCCTCGATAATATTTTAAAACTTATCACAATACTACATTGATTTAATATATTTGAAAACTTAAACCTTCATTGAAAAAATTGAACTTCATTCAAATGACGGCATTGAAATATAAATTGCCTGGTTTAAATATCTCTAAAATGCCATACATTCCTCGGTAATAATTTTAGAATTATAATAATACTACGATAATTTATTATATTTGAAAACGTCATCGAAAACAACTGAAATTCATTCAAATGACGTCATAAAAAAATAACACGCCTGGCTCTCTCTATAAAAGCAACATTTCATTCATAAATAATTCCCCCATTCATGTCATTCATCACAATACTATAATAATTTATTTTATTTAAAAATTAAGACCATTGAGGTACAAGTAAGTAATCTCTATGCGTAAAACTTCAGCGAAAAATATCGTCCTTCTCTTTCTAAAATCAATGAATATTTCATTCATATCAGCTAAGCAGACTCCATGGACTAATTTATTTTGTGTTAAAGAATTACAGCGATTCTACTACAACTCATTCTATATATTTTGCTGTTTACATTTTACATAGGTGAAAAATAGGCTTAATAGTAGAAATAATCATATTTCGATGAGCATTTAAACTGAAATATATTGTTATTGCGTTGTTTTAGTATATAGATGCACAGAATTTAGGCAAAAATAAAGTAGTTTTAGGACGGATACAACACTCAATATGAATTAAAAAGAACTTTAAAAATCACGATTTTACCACAAGATGGATGCCATATATCATTTTGAAGTGGGTCATGTGATCGTTTCATATCATGGACACGTGATCGCTTCATATAAGATGTGTTATTATTATTTTAATTTTTATTTAAAAAACTACTGAATATATTTCGCTGAATTTTTTTTATATATTTTATGGAACAATTTGAATATTGCCTAAAATTTTCGAAGCAATTTGGGAATTTTAAATCCGCTTAAAAAATGCTTGAAAAATTAGGTCCCATAGGGCTCAATGTATTCCATTTTTTCAACCCGGGTTCAATCCAAAACTAATTGGGTGATATTATTCATTTATATTCCCATAGGTCCTATAGACCGTCTGAACAACAGACTAAAATTTCATTTTGATTAAGTCATTTTTACGGCAGTTATCGTGCTAACGGACAGACAGACAGACAGACAGACAGACAGACAGACAGAATGAACAAAGTCATAAACACTTTTCAACTTTGTTGTAAAGTGTTAAAAATCAGGCACGCCATTCAGAAGTTTAACCAGAACCGTTGGAAAACATTTATTGAATCCCTCTCCCCTACAGACCGATCACTCTGGAAAGAAATTAAAAGAATTCGAAAACCCTTTACCCAGCTCCCCCCCCCCTGCAGACTAATAATGGCCACGTAGTTTCCGAACGGGACAAAGCCAACGCTATTGCGAATTGCTACGAGAAGCAATTCGCAATCGATATCCCGAATAACGAGTTTCACAATCAGGTACAGCTCTCCGTTGACAACTTCCTCGCGTCCCCCCCCCTCACCCCATCCCTCCTACCTCTGTTCAAGAAGTCTTTGATATCATCTGCAAACTTAAAAACAAAAAAGCCCCAGGTGTAGACAAAATCTCAAACAAAGCGTTGAAGCACCTCCCACTAAACATCATCTTTTACATTGTCTTAATGATTAATAAAATACTGTTATACTACCACTTCCCTGCCTGCTGGAAAACTGCTATAGTCATCCCTTGTATCAAGCCCGGCGCTGACCCCTCGAACCCCGTTTCTTATCGCCCCATCTCTCTCCTCCTCTCCCTCAGTAAGATTACCGAACGGATCATCCAAACCCGCCTTTTAAATTACATCGATAACAACAGCATCCTCATCCCTGAGCAATTTGGCTTCCGCTCAAAACACTCCACGACCCATCAGCTTCTGCGAGTGGTGGAATTCACCGCACATGGCCTCAAAAACAAATCCCCCGTAGGTGCACTGCTGCTTGACGTAGAGAAAGCTTTTGATAAAACTTGGACTCCCGGAATTATTCACAAACTCATTAAATTTAACATCCCCCCCCCACTTGTACACATAATCAGTTCCTACCTCAAAAACCGCAACTTCCACGTTAGGACCCTCAACACTCTCTCTGACATTCATCCGGTACATGCCGGGGTCCCCCAGGGTTCCATTCTCGCCCCCCTGCTCTTCATTTTATATATTAACGACATCCCACGCTCCCCTCACACCACGCTCTGCCTGTACGCAGATGACACATGTGTCATCTCCAAACACAATAACACCAGCTATCTTCACGCCCACC
>OX578155.1:99457141-99469641 GCA_951213105.1 Amaurobius ferox
ATATATAATATGGACAATATAAAACACTCTATAAATGATTTACATAAACCTTTTGTTTTTACTTATGTTGATAAAGCCTCTAATAATTATGCTATTATCTGTAAAAAATTATATATACAATACCTGTTAGATTATTTAAAAAATAATAGTCTATTTGAACTTGATTCACTCTGTTAATGGTATCAAACTGAAAATTATCAATATGTATATTGATTTAGATATTAATAATAAATTTTTGAAATTTCCATATATTGTGCTTATTCCTAAATTTCATAAAAATCCTATTAAATTTAAAACTGTAACTAGTGGTCATAATTCATACTCTACTACTGCTAGTAAATTATTGCTAAATTATTTAAATGTACTAAATAGTAATTTACGTGATTCTAGTGATAACTACATTATTCTAAATAATAGTAAAGAATTAAAAAATAAATTAACATCACTAGGTAAAATTATAGGATTTCAAACTTTTGATTTTAAAGATCTTTTTAATAATATTAAGATCACTGATCTTTATGATGTCATATTAGCTTTATATAATGCCTATATTGCTAATAATTCTCACCTATCTAAATTTACCAATTGTCCTAAATTTCTCCATTTTGTTCTTTTCAATAATTATATTTTTTAAGGTAATAAATTATACAAGTCTCAGGTGTTTCACAAGGTGGCTGTAGTAGCAGTATGTTAGCTAATTTATACCTATATTAATATGAAAAATTCTTTACTTCTAAACCTTATAAAATTTATAGATATGTAGATGATCTGATTTGTTTAGTATTTACTGATAATTATGTCATAGATATAGATTTATATCCGGATAATTTGGAGTTAATACCTAATGAAATTACTATTAGTAAAAATATTATTTATTTGAATTTAAATCTAATTATAGAACCTACTAATGGGATAGTTACTAATTTATATGATAAAAACGATTTTTTTAAATTCAATATTAATAAAATATTACCTTTTAATTCCTACAACTCGTTTCAATTGTTTAGAAATATTATACTTAATCAACTTTTTAGAATTTATAGATTATTAGATACAAAATTTCATGCTTTGCACATAAATAACCTTGTAATTACTAGTAAATTATATGAATATCCAGCATATTTAGTAAATGGCATAGTTAATAAATTTCGATTAGCCTAAAATTCTTAATTTTCTCTCTTAGTATCTTATTAGTCTTAGTATCTTATTAGCCTTACATCTAGATTCTCTTAGTTTTACATTACAATATATTTTCATCTTTCTATTTTGCAGCTTTTACGGTAGAATATCACATTTTACTTCCATTAGGCAGTGCGGTTTCTATTACTCACTTTAGACACAGTAAATCACTTCTTTACTCTTTTTTGAATGGCAACATTGGTTTAGTCATTTTATGCTCGTCACGATTGTACATTTGATGTGTATTTTCAGGTATTTATGTTTCCTTTCTACTTTTTCAATTTTTATGTTTGTCGTCCTAATAACACATGCTTATAGATAAAATCTATCTTGTGTTTCAGAAACAAGCATTTTTGTGTTCATTTCGAAGGGATATATGGACTTGAAGAGAATTTTTTCGAAATGAACTTATCTTAAGCCTAAAGCTCTTCCATGTGCAAGCTTTTTTGCTTGATTTTTTTGTTTTCCTATTTTCATTCCTCATTTTTGAAATTTGTTGATTGTCTTTGTCTTTATGACCTGCATTACGCTTTATTATTTCCTCTTTATGTCTTAATATCTTTTATTTCTTTGTATTTTGTAGAAAATTTTGGAATAGTGTATTATGAGTTACTACATACATTCTAACATTGAATTTACTAATTTATATTTATATATATATATATATATATATATATATATATATATATAAATATATATAAATATATATATATATATATATATATATATAAATATATATATATATATATATATATATATATAAATATATATATATAAATATATATATATATATATAAATATATATATATAAATATATATATATATATATAAATATATATTAAAATAACAAAAACTAAAGTGCAAGAGTGTGAATCAGTAACCACAGTATCTAACCGCGAGCAAAATAAAAGCGTGTGTGAAAAGCAAAAAGCAACGAGGAAGAGCCGAAAAAGCAGAGCACGGAGAGGCCAGGACAAGGAAAATATATTAAAAAATAGTATATCTGCCAGAAACGTCTTCAGGGGCACATTCTAGACAGATATACTAAAATCCGTTGTTTCTATGATTGCATAAAAACACGTGGTTAAAATATTATGCAATCTGTGCCCAACAACGGAATAACAGAAAAAAACCAAATAGGATAAATTCAATTATATATCATAAAATACCACATAAACATGAAATATAAAATACCACATATATATAAATATATATATATATATATATATATATATATATATATATATATATATATATATATATATATATATATATATAAAATTGTAAATCCAATGTTAGAATGTAAGTGGTAACTCATAATACACTATCCCAAAATTTTCTACAAAATACAAAGAAATAAAAGAAATTCAACCATAAAGAGGAAATTATAAAGCGTAATGCAGGTCATAAAGACAAAGACAATCAACAAATTTCAAAGGTGAGGAATGAAAATAGGAAAACAATAAAATCAAGCAAAAAAGCTTGCAAGTGGAAGAACTTTAGGCTTAAGTTAAATTCATTTCGAAAAAATACTTGTCAAGTCCATATATCTCTTCGAAATGAACTCAAAAATGCTAATTTCTGAAACACAAGATAGATTTTATCTATAAACTTGTGTTATATGGACGACATGCATATAGATTGGAAAAATAAAGGAAACATAAATACCTTAAAATACACTTCATTAGTATAACCATGACGAGCAAAATATGACTAGACCAATGTTGCCATATGCAGAAATCAAAAGCTGTGATTTGTTGTTGCCAAAGAGAGTAATAAAAACCGTACTGCGTAAAAGCAATAAAATGAGATATTCTACAGTAAAAGCTGCAAGATAAAAAGATGAAAATATAATAAATTCAAGAGAATGTAGAAGTAGGGCTAAAATAAGATACTAAGGAGAGATTATGAGAATTTAGGCTAATCGAAACTTATTAACTATACCATTTACTAAATATGCTGGATATTTATAAAATTTTCTGGTAATTTTGAGGTTATTAATGTGCAAAGCATGAAGTTTTTTATCTGATAATCTATAAATTCTAAAAAGTTGATTAACTATAATATTTCTAAACAATTGAATCGAGTTGCAGAAATTAAAAGGTAATAATTTATTAATATTAAATTAAAAAAAATCTTTTTTGTCATATAAATTAGTAACTATCCCATTAGTAGGTTCTATAATTAGATTTAAATCCAAATAATAAATATTATTACTAATAGTAGTTTCATTAGGTATTAACTCCAAATTATCCGGATAGAAATCTATATCAATGACATAGTTATCAGTAAATACAAGACAAATCAGATCATCTACATATCTGCAAATTTTATAATCTGTTGAAGTAAAGTATTTTTCATATTGATATAGGTATAAATTAGCTAACATACTGCTACTACAGCCACCTTGAGGAACACCTGAGACTTGTAAGTATAATTTATTACCTTGAAAGATAATTATTGAAAAGAACAAAATGGAGAAGCTTAGGAAAATTGGTAAATTTAGTAAGATGAGATTGATTAGTAATAGAAGCATTATATAAAGCTAAAATGACATCATATAGATCAGTGATCTTAATATTATTAAATAGATCTTTAAAATCAAAAGTTTGAAAACCTATAATTTTACCAAGTGTTTTTAATTTTTTTTTAATTCTTGACTGTTATTTAGAATAATGTAGTTATCACTAGAATCTCGTAAATTAATATTTAGTACATTTAAATAATTTAGTAATAATTTACTAGCAGTAGTAGAGTATGAATTATGACCACTAGTTACAGTTCTAAATTTAATAGGATTTTTATGAAATTTAGGTATGATCACAATATATGGAAATTTAAAAAATTTATTAATAATATTCAAATCACTATACATATTGATAATTTTCAATTTGATACTTTTAACAGAGTGTGAATCAATTTTAAATAGACTATTACTTTTTAAATAATCAAAATATATATATATATATATATATATATATATATATATACAGGGTGATTATAATTAAAGTTCCCGGTTTGAAAATGGTCTTAAATAAAAAGCACAGGTCAGAATGATTTGAAATTTTGTGTGAACACTCGTGGAGCAATGGAATTTTGTTTGGTGAAGAAAAAAACAGTAGTTCAAAACGTTACCGCTAGGAGAATGATTGACGCTTTACTACACTAGAATGCAATACAAAGGTAATAAACGTTGACTAACTCATTGTGTAATGAAGTAATAAATGTTCAATATGCTGTCCTTCGAAACTTAATTAAATGTCGATCTTTCATCATCATATGCATGCAAGTAATGAAAAAAAAATTCATCCATTGAAAGAATGTTAAATTCTAAGCAAACGTAAGCGGTATTTTTTTTCACAAAAAGTGGATTTAACTTATTTTGCATAATTGCTCTTCAAATGTTGCTGCAAATTTGCATAAGACAGTGACGTTGCAATAAACGTTTGCTATAAAAATGAAGAGCGGAACTTGTTTCTCATAACTTAATGAACAATCTCCTATTGTTCTGAATGACTCTATCATTAAAAGATCGTGCTCTTCTTGTCAAATTGTTTTATGAGAATAACAGCTCTTGTTTAGTAGCTCTTAGAAAGTTCAGAAAGTTGAAAAAGTTAAAATCTGGTCCTCTGTGTGGCAAAAGCTTGCTCAAAATGATTTTAAAATTTGAAGAGACTGGCTCTTTGAACAAAAACCTGGCAGGGGACGGAAAGCAGTCGAAGGAGAGATCGTGGAAGACGTAGCTACAGCGTTAGAAGAAGAGCGTAACGCTAATGCATTTACGAGTGCACCTGGAATTGCCGGATCATTAGACATATCCTCCAGTACGGTGCAAGAAATTTTGAAACACATTTTGAAATGCTATCCTTACAAACTGAACCATGTTCAACAGTTGCTACCTGCAGACAATGTTGCACGTGAAATTTTCGCACTTCAATTTCTGGCTGGGATACAAGTGGACGATGAATGACCCTGGAACGGTTTGTGGACTGACGAAGAACACTTCCATCTCTACGGAACTGTTAGTATGCAAAATTGCAGAATCTGGGAAACCGAAAATCCATAGGAACTACGCCAGTTGCCTCTTCATTCCTCCAAAGTCACTGTGTGGTACGGATTTACAGCAGCGTTTATTATCGGGCCTTTCTTTTTTGAGGAAGTTAGTCCTCATGGCCACGTCACCTGTTCTGCCAATGGCCATCGATATGAACGTCTTTTGAAAAGTCACGTTATACCCACACTGCAAGGCTACTTCGCAGTCATTTTGGAGACGACAGAATCATCAGCCGCCATTTTCCTGTAAGATGGCCAGCACGTTCCCCTGACTTCAAACCATGTGATTTTTGGCTTTGGGGGCATCTGAAGAACATGGTGTTTAATCTGCACATTACCAATTTAGCGGATCTTAAAGCTAGCATCACGCATTACATCCACAACATCTCTACAGAAACACTCACATCTGTTGTTGAACACGCTATTTTGCGCATTCAGCTTGTTTCAGAATGCGAAGGACAGCATATTGAACATTTATTACATCATTAGCCAATGAGTAAGTCAACGTTTATTACTCTTGTATTACATTCTAGTGTAATAAAGCGCCAATTATTCTCCTAGCGGCGACTTTTTGAACTACTGTTTTTTTCTTCAAACAAAATTCCATTGCTCTACGAGTGTTCGCGCAAAATTTCAAATCATTCTGACCGGTGCTTTTTATTTGAGACCATTTTCAAACCCGGAACTTTAATTATAATCACCCTGTATAAATATATATATATATATATATATATATATTTATCTATATACATTTTATATATATATATATATATTTATTTATCTATATACATTATATACATATATATAAATTGAAGGATTTTAATCGAAAACTATGCATAAACTACGGTATATACAAAAAACCGATCTCTAGCATATGTTACAAATAAGTAACTATAGACCATAGGTTCTCAACCTTGTTTTGCCCACCGCCCACCTTGAGAATATTTTTTTCCTAATGCCCCCCCCCCCCCCCCAATATTTTTTACTTGCGAATCTGAAACAGCTATTGTCACGATTATATTTAAACGTGTAATATTATATACTATAGTCGTAAGATAGGATATGGCCCTATCCTATTTCTGAGTTTAAAGTAGACTGTTTCAATGAGAACAATTAAAACGCATACTTAATTATATTGAAAAGTATTTTTATTAACATTCAAAAGACATTGAATTTATAACTTATCTAATGAGAAGGTTGAATTTGATACATTTTAAGGAGTTTGTTAATATCAGGCTCGATTTTACTTAAAAACAACCGTAAGTCGCCGTGTTCAGTAATATGGAGCCGATTTCTCTTTTTAGTTACCAACGTTGCTACAGCACTAAATCCACGTTCAGCTAAATAGGAAGATGGGAATGCTATCAGAAATCGTTGAACAATCGACCATAATCCTGGGTTCAGTTGTAAAATCGGCTTCTGCAGCCAAAATTCTTGGTAGCCATTCTTGAATTTAATTTTAAATTCCTCATTTGTCGTCAGTTCTATTATTTCTTCATCTAACTGGGATGATCCTGCTGTGTTGACATTTGAAAAAGGATCCAAAACCCAGTCTGGTATGTCCATGTTTAAAATGTCCTAGAATCGTTCCTTGAAATCACTGTAGAGGTTTTCCAAGTGTTGACAGTAAACAAGCAAGTCGTCGTGCTTGAATGATACTGTTGATAAATTTGGAAAGTTGTTGAATTCGCGTCTGCCGATATTTCTTTTGTATAATAGCAGTTTGGACACGAAACCAGCAACGCTAATTTTTGTCTTAATCAAGTTGAAGTCGTCGCCTTGAAGTTGGAGATTGACATCATTAAACAATTTATACAGGTCTGTCAAGTACGCAATATCGTTCTTTGATGAGATAAGGTTGTCACGCAATTCCGTGTCTTTGTTTCCTAGGAACTTTATCACAGACCAAACAGTCGGTCAGACCAAATCAACGACCAAACAACGGTCACAGACCAAACAACACAGACCAAACAACGGTCACAGACCAAACAACGGTCCCTGTGGATGCCTCCCCCACTGGATTCCGGTCTAAATTGGGTGGCACTTCCCGACCGTCCAAACAGTTACCTTACACCTTTCTGGTAGGTCGGACGGTCTGGGTTTCAACAACAACAGACCAAACAGATTGTAAAATCCAGTCAAACAATTACCTTTTGACAGCCAGCGCACCTCTGTGTGAAGCAGCAATCGGTTGAAATCTTCATCATTGGCAATGCAAAGCTGAATAAATAATCTGTCATTCAACGAGTTACTTCTGATTTTATTAACTGCTCTGAAAACATATTGCAGTGATGTATGGAGGCGTTCACTCAAATTTTTCGCAACCAAATGCTGATGATGAATTACGCAATGCAGAGCAAGCACGTCAGGAACTTTATTTTTTAAGCACGCTATGAAGCCTTTGTGACGCCCTGTCTTAGCCGGTGCGCCATCCGTAGCAACTGACAAAATATTATTAAAAATAATTTCCTTTTCGTCACAAAACTTTTCCAGTGTATTAAATATGGTTTCTCCTTTTGTATCTGTTTCCAAATTCGTAGCAAACAATAGTTCTTGACATATATTCTCATCTTTGATAAACTTCACGTATGACAATAACAATGCTTCATTGGTTGGTAAAGTGGACTCATCCAGCTGAATTGAAAGTTGACAAGTCTGCATATGATTGCAGAATGATTCTACAATGTTTTCAGCCATCTCATCAATTCGTCTTTGCACAGAACTATTGCTCAAAGGAGTTTTTCGGATAATATCTGCAGCTGGTTTATGCACAGTGGTTATTACTTCATTTACTGCTGGTAAAATTAAATCTACCCCAATAGTATGTGGTTTGCATGTTCTAGCAATCAACAATCAGATATTGTACGAAGCTCGAAATCCGCCATCGTCTTGCTTAGAAGCTGATGAAAAAAGTTTTGATACAGTTGGCTGAATTTCGTACTTCTTTTTCATGTCTTGAAAATAGGTCACATCTTTGTCTTTCTTATCTGGATGTATTTTATTAAAATGATCTTGAAGCCTAGAAGGCTTCATCGCTTCATTTGAAACTGTTTTTTGACAAATAAGGCACATTGGCGATGATAGATTTGTGGGATTTTCGATAAATCCGTACTTAATATGATCCACACTATACTGCCGCCTCTTCTTTTTTGCTTCCGACATGGTTTTTACTTTACAGATACATGAGTAGTATTAGTGTACTTTTGAAACCCTGTCATCAATTGCGCTTGATAATGCTAATGAAAATAAAATGAACAATCACTGCCTTTATATAGGTTGGATACATATAACACGCATCGACAGGAATAAGATAAACATGCAGTGACTCGTTTAAAACACCCGGCGCCGAAGTAAAGCGCGGGGACAAGGGTGATGCAGGAGCAGAGTGCGGGTTAGATCAAGCACAGATAATACTGTCAATTCTTGCAGGATTGCAAAAATCACGTTATTTAACAAAAACTTGTTATAACTGAATTGCTACAAGCATATTTTTTGCTATTTTTTATTAACAGGCTTTTGTTAACTTTACCTGTATTTATATATGAGATATTTCACGTGAAATTGGAAGATTTGAAATTTTTTAATTCAAATCTAAAATTAAACATTTTTATGTCATCCAATTTAATGTAGATCTGAATGTAATGGAATCTTTAAGTTCAATTTTCATCCACTTCCCGAACTACCGAAATATGTGAATTTTTGCACACGTGATTAAAATGATTAAAATACATACAATAACAAAAATTAACCAATATTAAAGTTTACTTTAGTTAGTACGTGATTAGCGTGGTTTTTTTGTCTTTTTTAAACTATATTTTTTTAATCCCACCGCTCCATCTCAACTCCTCCTAATTTTCTCTGGGTCTTCTACAGCCCCCCCCCCCCCCCGAAAGTTTCAAACGCCCACAAGGGGGCGTTATCACCCACGTTGAGAACCTATGCTATAGACCAAGACTAAGGATAAAAATAGAAGATAACTTATCACTACAATTGAAAGGGAGATGAAAAGAATATAAGTATACAAAAATCACAATTAAAAAGGTATATAAATATATATATATATAGAAATGAAAAAGAAAAGGCAATAATAATTACCTCAAGATAAAAGATTAAGACATTGAGAACGATCCATTGGAACTACACAAAAAATGGCGGTTAGTTCGAAACTGCATTCTCGTCAGGACAGTCATACAATTCGAATTAAAACTGATAGAATAGCTAGTTTCTGACAATGGCGATAGAATTTAACTATAGACACCATTGGAACTGACTACTGGCTAGTGGAAGGAGAAATAATATAAATCAAATGAATTATAAATCAGAAATATAAAAACAGGAATATTAACTCACAGGCACTGCTACAACGTGTAAGACGAACATGCTCGCTGGCGAACATTCGACTGAGCATTTCACCTCACTTCGTCAATGCGAGTGGGCAGCAGAATGAATACATTTGAAGGAAACATAATTTGTATGGAGACTTTCAAAAATAGTAATCAGTATGTTACTCAGGACAAGTGGAAATAAGTCTTTCGAAAAGAGTAAACAGTATTAGAACCAGGCCAAGTGGTAAGTTAGGTGATAAGACTGGGTGAAATTCACAAAAATGAGTTTTCCAATCAAGGATAAATAATGCATCTGTAAAATTATTACGTGGTATATTTGAAATTATTAATAATATTATTTACAAATACTTCCGGATATTGGTAATTTTGACAAATGTGTTTAAGATTATTGATGTGGAGAAAGTGAAACTGAGGATCAGAAAGTCGATGTATTCGAAATAGCTAGTTTAAAATGATGTTTCTAAACAATTGAATAGAATTACAGGACTGATATGATAGCAGATTTATGATAGTGACGTTGTAAGAATCTTTTCTACCATATAGATTGGTGATAACATGATTATTGAGGGTATCTAAATTTAGGTCTAAATAATTTACAGTTTTACTAACACTAGGCTCATTTGGGATTTATTCTAGGTTAGATGGGTAAAAATCAATATTAATTGGATAGGAATCAAGAATAATAATACAAATTAAGTCGTCAACATATCTATATATAATACATAAATTAGAGTTAAAATGACATTCATAATAATAAAGATATAAGTTAGCGAGAATACTACTACTATAGCCACCTTGTGGTACACCAGATGTTTGTAAATAAATGTTATCACCTTGGATAGTATAATTGTTGTATAACATAAAGTGCAATAGCATAGGAAAGTTTTGACCTTAAATGGAACATTATTGGAAGAGAGATTATCATGATAAACAGAGATAATAACTTTATATAAATCTTTAATATCAATATTATTAAATAGGTCTTTAAAATCAAAGGTATGGAAACCAAGAATATGTGGAAGCTTGCTAAGGTGATTAACTAAATCAAAAGTATTGTTCAGAATGATATATCCTGAATTCTTAAATTTAAGATATTCATTAATTCGATTTAAACAGTTTAGCAAGTACTTACTAGCTGTAGTGGTAAAGGCATTACGTCCACAAGTGACCGTTCGAAAACTGAGAGGTGATTTGTGGAATATAGGAACCAAAGTAATTAATAAAATCTTACCATTTAATTCCTGTAACTCGCTTCTATTGTTTAAAAATATTATTCTTAATCAGCTTTTTAGAATTTATAGATTATCTGATAAAAAATATCATGCTTTACATATTGATAATGTAAAAATTACCAGCAATTTATATAAATATCCCTCTTATTTTGTAAATAGTATAGTTAAAAAATTTAGATTAGCTGGATTTTCATGAAGTCTTTTCATGGTGTTTTATATATTAGAATGATATCTCCATACTCTTGTTTCAATATATTTTTATTTTTATATCTACTTACTCATTAGCCTTTCTATTATTGCCCCTCTTGATTGTATATTTTCTCTTATACTTGTCTTTTCGCATTACTGTTATTTATTTCTTACGAATGGCAACGGTAGATCATATCCTTTTCCTTTGTGAATGGCAACACTGGTCTCTTCATTCTGGGTTCCTGAGATCGACGGGTTTGTGTATTTTTTGAGTTAGATTCCAGAAATCCTTTTTTCCTTTAATATTTTCTTCTTTATGTATGTTGTCCAAGTAGAATAGTTTACAGATATAATCTATCTATTTCTTCAAAAACATACATTTTTGTGTTTGCTTCTACAAGACACTTTTTCCAGGTATTCTTGTTTCCTTTTATTTTTTCTTGTTTCCTTTTATTTTTTCTTCTTTCCTTTTATTTTTTCTTCTTTATGTATATTGTCCAAGTAGAAATAGTTTATATATATAATCTATCTATTTCTTCAGAAACATACATTTTATGTGTTTGCTTCGACAAAATACTCAGACCCGAGGAAGAGTTTTGAAGAAGTGAACAAATCCTGATTTAGGCTTAGACCTTGTCCAAGTGTATAGCGTTTGTGCTTGGATTTCGTCTGTTTTTCTTTTTTCGATTCCATACCCTTGTTTTTTTGATACTTTTCTTTGATTTGATGATTCGAAATCTGTATTTTTCCATTTGCTTGAATATTTGCTGATTTACACTTTTATTTTGTAAGCTTGTTAGAAAGTTAGGTTTTTCGAGTTACAGCTTCTCACTTTCTTTCATTGGACTTTCAAACCTTTTTAACACTTTACAACATAGTTGAAAGTGTTTATGACTTTGTTCATTCTGTCTGTCTGTTAGCACGATAACTGCCGTAAAAATGGCTTTTTTAAAATGAAATTTTAGTTTGTTTTTCAGACGGTCTGTGGGACCTATGGGAAAATAAACGAATAATTTCACCCAATTAGTTTTTTATTGAACCCGGGTTAAAAAATGAAATATATTGAACCCTACGGGACCTAAAATTTCAAACATTTTTTAAGCGAATTTAAAATTCACAAATTGCTTTGAAAATTTTAGGACATACTCAAATTATCCCATAAAATATATACAAAAATTTCAGCAAAATATATTAGGTAGTTTTTTAAATAAAAAGTATTTAATATAGGGAGAAAAAACAAATTCAATTAAATTCTGACTCCCGTTATATTCTCCAGAAAGGAAAAAGAAATGTATTATATAATATATATCTTTCCAAGACTTTAATTATTTTATATATGAGAAAAGTTTCACATTTTAAAATAAATATGGTAGATAACAATTTTTCAAATTTTTACATAAAATAAATTATTGTAGTACCAGCCGCCTTTGGCGACCAGCATGTTCGCTACCCTTTCGAATTCTGACCTTGGCACATTCTGATCGTTGCAAACTTGCTGGCG